>JAJEJO010005113.1:155497-170865 GCA_020662805.1 Glaucomys volans | reverse complement strand
GAGAGAGAGAGAGAGAGAGAGAGAGAAGAGAAGAGAAGAGAGAGAGAGAGAGAGAGAGAGAGAGAGAGGATTCAGGAACAAGATATTATCCCCAAGGACATGTACCCAGTGACCTACTTCCTCTAGTCATGCCCCATCTGCCTATAGTTATAACCCAGTAGTCCATTCAAATTATGAATGCACCAAATGGATTCATCCACTGATGAGGTCACAGCACCATGATCTAATCATTGCCTAAAAGCCCCGCCTCTGAACCTTGCTGTATTAGGGATCATGCTTTTAACACATGAGCTTTGCGGAGGGGTGGGGGGGGGGGGGGGTGGGGGGTGGTCATTAAAGATCCAAATTATAATATATGTAGTGGGTATAACTATCCCCTGCATTTTACAGGCTGAAAACTGAGACTCAGACAGACACCAGTAAGAAAGTAGAACAAGATTCGTTGAAGATTTGTCCAGTTTTAAAACTTAGAAATTCATACCACGCACAATCTTCTATTCTGTAAAAGCTCTCCCAGATTCCAGATGTTTGTGGGTGATGTGTCTAAAGAATCAGAAAGGGAGAGTTTGAGTGTTTCTTTTATACCCTGGAGACAAGCCCTAGATTAGAGGAACAATGACTACAGGTTGAGTTGGCCTGTGAAAGGGCTGGCATCCCAGGTATTTTCTTCCTCATCTCATCTTGTTGCTTCCCAATGGTTCAGAAATAAGAGAAAAAAAAAAAAAACCACAGACCTGTTTTAGCACTGGACTTCATGTTTGCTTATTTCTGGAATAATGTGCCCATCCTAAAAGGGATTTCACTCATAGTACTTTTACCCAGTTTACCTCTCTCCACAATCCCACCTAGTTTTTATCCTTATCTTGGATTGAGAATTTAAAATACTGGTAGCAACATCAATTGCAAAGACATTAACACATTAGGGTGTGTTTTCACTTGTTTTAACTTTAGTGGCATGGAGGTTTATTAAATCTATGTTGCATAGAAAGGCTTTCAATTTCTTCATTCTTTTTCTTAAACCAACATGGCTAGAACTATGAAACATATTCTTTATGCCTAAGATAGAGCTTTTTCCCAAGTTCCTTCTTCTACTTTGGCTAGTTAATGGAGTTTCAGTAGACATTAAAGAAGAAGGAAAAAACCCAGCTGTGTTGTGGCTCTGAAGATCAGCTGCTATTGTAGATAGGGGCTGCTAGAAGCTTGAGTAGAGATTTGTGAGGGAAAGTGGCAGCTGCATTGATGTTGACCTGGTCTTGACTCCAGTCCTCCTTAGTGGGGATGGGAAACAACAAGTTAACTAAATTATCTGGAAGAGGGAAAAGGAGATGGGGGAGCAGGAAAAAATTATGAAAAAAAAAGAAGGATGCCAAAAAGCATGCCACTAGTCTTTTATATTGAAACCATGAGTTGGTAACACAAAGGTGGCTCGTGGCTCACAGCGGCTGATATTTAGACTTGGTGATAGGGGTAGAACAAAGCTAGGCAGCCTTGCATTTTATATCTTGAAAGAAAACACAGGAGCTTCTGCAAAATAGAATATGGGGATCATTCTTATGGTTTACTACATGTTCCTTCAATGTTATGCGCTATTTTAATAATATAACTGTAATTGTGTCCTAATTGTAGACACTTGCGCTGCTCTGATTTTAATCTGGTGCCTCCTCTAAAGCACACTGCTGTCCAGGGAGTGCATTTTGCATATGATTCCTCTTGTCCTATGATCTGTTCCCTCCACTATGGGGTCACATATTATCAGGCACCTTCAGTTCATGGTACTGTGTAAGGATTATTGCTTTAAATCTATCATAGCATTGTACTAACGTTATGGGTGAAGAAATTAAAGCTTAAAGATGTCAAACAGATTTTTTAAGATCACATAAAATATGTTAACTGAGTGTTGGATATATGACTGCCTGATTCCAAACCCCTCATATTTACTACTATGTAATATTATGGATGGAATTGCAGCAGCCACTCTCGTTCTGTGTGGCCCCTTGCTTATCTTATCGTCAGGGCAAATATCTGTAAAATGATATATGTATCTATTCTGCCATTAAGCTTAATTCTCCCTCTTATGAAATCTTCTGCAGTCTCCAAAAATGACCAACTGCCCTTCTTTGGTTCCATTCCATCCCCACTCATCTGTGGGAGGCATGTTCTAAGATGTTCTGCAGATGCCTGAAAACATGGATAGTTCTAAACCCTACCTATATTATGTTTTTTTTCCAAAATTAATAAAGCTTAATTTATAAATTAGGCACTGTGATTAAAATAATAATAGAATAGAGGAGTTATGATCATATACTCTCTCTGATCAATTACTTAAAACTTAGTAATTGTTTAACTCCTGGAATTTTCTATATAATGTTTTCATGCTGCAGTTGACCACAGGTGACTGACACCACAGAAAATGAAACCTCAGATAAGAGGGAGGGACTACTATACCCAGCATAACTTTACATAATTTATCATGAGTTCTATATAAAAATCCACAGTAATTGAGCCCAGCAGTATTGAAATGTTACTGAGGATTCTGTATAAAAGCTACTATAAAATAAATACACTATCTCTTGTGTTTACATTTATTTCCTCATCAAAAATTGGAGGTTCCTTAATAGCAGCATTGTCTCATTGTAGAGTCTTTATCTTGCAGTTCTATCCTTGTCTGCTTATAACATCCTCAGTGAAGGCTTATTGATTGATAGTTACCTGGGCCAAACTATCTTTTAACTTGGCCAGCAATTTTCAATAAAAGTATTATTTGTTTTATTAGTATTTAGTGTTTTAGTGTTTGATTCATATTTCAAATATGAACCAAATTCTTCATCTTTTTGCTTATAATTTTCTTTTTACTGATGTTCACATTTCTTGTGTAAATGTATTAAATCTTTTTCATGAAAGTATCTTTGTGAATTCTCTTTTTTCTGCTTTCTTCATTATAGTTTTTTGTTTCCCTTTGCCTCTTATATCTCCCACATTTGTTCTCCACATCAACAGAGCTTTCTTTATATGCACTAGGCATACATTTCTAAATTAAGTTTCTTTTATTGCAGCAGGGTGGACAGCTCTCAAGTAAATTACCCAGGAGGCAACACCACTGGAAGAGAAGGCAGAATATCTAATAACTAAAACTCACAAAATTGGGAAACCTTTATTTTCCCTGTAATTTTTATGTTAAGGATAATTATTTATTTGCTTAATTGGTTCTGCATGAGATCCTTCTGCTATCTCTCTCTTTGGCATGTTGTCATATCAAGATTTTTAGTTTTTGGTGGAAGAAAAAGGGGAACAATTAAATATGAAAGGTGAAAAATTATAACCACAAGGGATAGCTGGAGTTTATCTGATGTGACAATTTCCTTTTCCTGCTACTGATTTGTTGCATCTCTATAGGGAATGAAGCAAATTTGTGACTGTGACAGAAATAGTTTATTGCATAAGAATTTTTATACTTGCAATGTAGCTATTTCGTTTATTATAGTGACGAATAATATATATGATTTCACTCTGGGCTAGGTATAGAATCCTTCACAATGCTTTTCTTAATGCCCATTTGGTTCTCAAAGAATGTGCTATTCATATTGTTACTTCTCAGAGCCTTTGGATTGATTAATTGAAATTTTCCACTTCACTATTCATTAACTTGATATCCAAATATTTTGAACATTCTTCATATGAAATATGACCTCACTGGTCTCCAAATTAACTTTCATTATTATAATACTGTTCTCTTCATTTTTAATTTACTTCTCATTTATTGTCTTATCTCAAGTTCTTTTCTTTCCGTTTGGTCATTGTAGGTGATGATGTCCATTTGTAAATGAACTTTTATTAGGTTTCAGTCTTGTCATTTGGGGCCTCATTTCTTTTGTGCTCTCAAATATGTAACCGATTGCTGTCTTCCATCACTTCCTGTTACTTTTGCATGTTCACTAATAAAAGAAGCAACAAAGAAAGACCCCCAGAAGAGGGGATAATGGAGTCAAAGCTCTCATTAAAGTGAAATAGGTTAAGTATCAGGGATTCTATCTTCATTCTCACAGTGGAGATTTTCTTTTTTCAGAATATGAAGAAGATTTTGAAATAGATGAGGAGAAACAAGATGAGAAAGCTAATAAAGAAAGACAGGCTGGTGATCAAATGAATGGAATATCAAAGTCACCCTCAGAGGATGAAAAAAATAATTTAGGCCCTGAGGAGAGTGAAATCTCGTCACTGAAGGCACCAGATGCTGATGACAATGTGAAAGATGAGGATGATGGATGTTCTGGGAGTGAATCGGAAGAGGATAAACAAGGCGAGTTGTTTGGCTTATCCTTGGCGTGGGTCGTTCAGTCACTGTGTTACTGCTTTTCTCTCCTAGATATTTAATATTCTTCCTTTAAGCAGATGTTTAGAGCATGGTTACCAAATCACAGGATGCTGGACAATCAACCTCCCATATGTATCCAAATTTCAGATGTGTTCCTTAATCCTCTGTCTTTCCTTAGTATGCTGGAATTTTTCAATAGGTTGTTAAGTAAAGCTTGCGATACATCTTCTATTTACTTAGTTACTACATACGTTTAATCGCAAACAATTTCCTCTTACACACACACACACACACACACACACACACAGAGGCACAGGCACACACACACACAGACACTATTCTGTGGCTTTTGAAAAGGACAAGTAGCCCCTACAAAGGAAAAGCTGAAAATTTGTACCTTTGATTCTTTCTCTTTTTTTCCTCTCTTTTTTTTCTTTTATTTAACTTACCTTGAACATAGGATATTTGCATGTGAACTTCAAGGGAGAGTTTGTGGCCTCCTTATAATATTAAACCATAAAATGACTCCAAATGTTCACAGGCAGGAAAAGTACAGGATTCAGGTAGCAAAAGAAACTCTTATTACCTGAGGCATACTTAGATCTTTTTAAAAGATCTCAATTCACCAAAATTCTGTCCTATATAAGAAAAAATATATTTTCTGCTTTGTCCTGTAAGAGGATTTGGCCAAGGCTCTGTGGGTTTCTATTTAATCAAATATCTCTCTTGGTTCATCTTGAGCATTTCCCAGCAATAGAATAAATCTCTTTTATATTTAAGTATGTGTATATTTTTGTAATTTGCTTCTGACTAGAGAACAATGCCCCATTATAATTATGTTTGGAATTGCTGTCCATTTTTTTCCATTCTTTTTACCCCTCAATTTTTTTCCTCTTTAAAATCTCATAATTTTGAATCTATGAGACATATTAGGATAATATGAGTGGGGATTAAGTAATCAAGTAACCACAGAGCAAATATGTAGTTTGTAGTTGGGCTGTCTTCAAAAAAGAGTTCCAACAAGCCTATTCTAAAATTTTATGCACAAATGTGCAAGGCAACAATAATGACAATGTTAATAATAATAATAATAAAATGGAAATTATTTAGAGTAAAACAAAAAATAATTTTGCTAGGAAGCAGAGATAGAACTGTGACTATGTTTGCAATAAAAATTTAATCCTGGACTTCTGAGAGTTAAGGTAAAAAGTGCAACAACTGAAAAAATTAGGATGAAGTTAACTATTGGTAAATTTGAAAATCATATTTGCACTCATTTTTATTAACTACTTAAGATTAAGGTTAGATACTGAAATATGTTTTATTGGTTTCAATCAGATCTTCTCTATATAATTTCTCTTAATACCTACATTTTATGCTTATTAATTTAGATATGCCTAATATGTTATTTTCTCAATTTCAATGTGAATTTTTAAGTTAAGTTTCTCTATGCCTATGTGCATAGAGAAAGTTTAAAAAATCAATGGAAAAATTATATCACCTTGGTCAATAATTTTAAAGCAATTATCCAAGTGACTTGTACCTGGAAAAAGATTGAAAATGTGTTTGCACATAAACATTTCTTGCTCAAAACACAGAAGACTCTTTTTATTTCTACAGTAATAGCAGGAGATTTTCAAGTTGTTGGTTTCATGAAGATTCTGAAACTCTTTGGATATCAGTCATCTGGGGATTAGTTTTGAGCTGTGAAATCACCTTGCTTTTGGGGATTGAGTGGATTTTTCTAAAAGATAATATATATGTGTGTACATATATATATATATATTTTTTAATGTTCAAACAGTGAAGGATATAAGCAATACTTGAATCTTCCTTGGAGAGAAACTTTAATCATTTATACCTGTAATTTTTGAATAACTGATAGTGGTAGGTAAACTTTAACACTGAATAGTGCGTGCATATAACTAATTGTTATCTGATATTTTGAAAGGCGTCCTGTAATTGATAATGTAATAAATCACATAATAGCTACTGTTTATTAAAGCTTCTAATTTCACCCACATTTGCCCTTCTTCTCTTTAGACTGACTTCTCTGTCTACTCTCAGGCCTTTTGCTTAGTTCTAGCTCATCTCTCTCCTCTTCCATTACTCTGCCCACTTCAGCAGCCTCCACAGAACTCTTTGTTTATAAAGCTCTCTTTAGTAGTTCATTTTCCATTCATTGATTCAATCTGTGTTAAATGTTGCCCTTCAAATTATGTGTACATGTTAATAATACACAAATTATTTACACTAGGAAAGCAAGGACTCTGTGTTGTTCTTGTTATTTCTCACAGAGCTGATATAAATATTAAAAATAACACCAATTCTTGTTTTGATTAGTACCATGATGTCTCAGTACATTTGTGCTATATAACTATTATTGGAAGTTTTTTTTTTAAATGTATTTAGCGGCATTGTATAGATACAGAATATAGAATGTTTAAATAGGTATGCAATGAAAGTTCTAAGAACTTTCACAAAGGTACATAAAGGTTGGGTAATTTAACAGCCCAAAATTAAATTGGTCAGCTGTTTTCCTTTATTGTCTCAATATCAATGCCATCAAGCTATCTTTTAAAAGGTCCTTTTGCATCCTGGGCATCTACATTAAAACATTGTCATTATTCTGAAATAAAATCTCATTCTTATTACTCTTTCTTTCCTTTACCTCCAGGCTCACTTATTTTCCATCCATTTATTTTGATAATCTGCCTTTGTGTTATTCAAACACATGCTTTTTAGCCTGTGAAGGATAAGAATCAGAGTTTTCATTCAGCAAATAACTAGCATGTATTTAAAATGATGACATGATAGATTCCTCCACTCTGTTGAAAAGCAAGACAGCATTTCATCTTCAAAAGTGTAAGAGGCATATTGTGACCACTGAAACTCAGACACCAGTACATCCGTTTTATTGACATGATTAAGAATCTTGCTGTTAGTATTTGGATGTGTTTCATTTGAACCTGCCTGCACCTGTTCCCAGAGGGCAAACAATTGCCCAGGCTGTCACTCTTGTGACAAGTCGGCCCCATTTAAACTGCCAGCCAACAATTGTGCTGGCCCGCCTTGATGAACACACTGTGCTGAGCAGCCCATGAGTGATAGAGTGCTGTGGACCGAACACTGACTAAGAGAGGACTCTGGTTTAGGAATGATGTGTGAGCCTTCCTATCATTTAAAAAGAATGACAGCCTCCTTTCTCTGCATTTGTGTTGGCAACCCCAGGCACTAATTTACCAGTTGAAAATATATTGTCACAGATGAATGTTATGAGGTTGTGAGGAAAGTATCATGTCACTGGGAATATGCTTTTATATTTTTATGGACAGTTTGGATGATAGTGCCTGTGAGTAAGAGGTGAAGACTAAGCAGCTCCTTATGAGACGGATGAGAGAGAGACAGAGAGACAGAATCTTTTCCCAGAATATGAAGAAAGCAAGACTTGAAGCAATTTTTCTTTTTTACTAGTAAGAAAGATAATGATTTCTTTGGGCTATTTTTCAGTCTCTAAAAAGTCATTTTTTTAAATAAATGGCAATTATTCCTCTCAATAATCAAAGTAGGAAGTCACAGTATAAGTTGAGTACTTAAATGCAACACCTTTCTTTAGTTTACACAAAATATTTTTGTATGAGTTATTTCTCTGTGGTATTAGTCCTTCTCTATTATACAACAATGCCTACCTAGACACTCAGGAAACTCTTATGAATGATGGGCTGATGGACTGCATTAATAAACTAAAATATGAAACTTATGCAGCAAAATATGACACATGATTTGATTATATGCCCACATTTTACCTATTCATTTTAATGTTTATAATGTGCAATTAAAATTAAATAAGGAGGAAAATTTTTTCCCTCTGATGTATCTATGTTTACCTATAGATATTCTTCCTTACAAAGTAATGCACATGTTTTTCTCATTGATGAATTGAGACATTTCAATTCATGGTAATTATCTCTATGAGGACATATGTTCTCATAGCTAACTACTACTCTTACCTGAAATTTAATGATTTCTGCCCCCATTTCATTAAGAACACATCCATTCTACAGTATTTATTGAGTATAAAGCATTTGTCTATTTAGGTATTGTTCTACATAAAGATATTGACTGAATCCCCATATTAGATATAAAATATAAATGGTTTCAAGTACTCATGAGTATAATCAAGACATAACTATTCATACAAGTAGCAGTAGCATATATAAATTCATGTGTCACAGCTCATGTGAAGAAAACAGAAGTTATCATTGATGTAGATTTTGCCATAAACTCTTAGACTAAGGAATAAGAAAGGGAAATTGTGGTGAATTTCCACACAGTACTTCATTACTATTTGTTAAGTAACTGGAAAAAAATATATATATAGTCATACAAACAATATCATGGCCAATGTTATAAATAAAACTGTAAAGATTTTAACTGCTATATTTTGCTTTGTATTCATATGGCACACTTAAGGCTGTCTTAAATGTGCTCTGGACTCCAGAGTCATAGACAAAATGAAGAATAACTACTGGAAGTTGAAAAAGGAGGACAAACTATCTCATGAGTTCTGATCTTGGAGAGAACTATATCCCATTTGTCTTCTTTGAGTGATAACAGTAGAAAGTTAGCTAAAAGAAGAAATAGTGGGTCCACGACAGTCAGAGCTTTCTATTTCAAGGCAGTTTAGCAGGTAGAGGGATTTGGTTTTATTGCATTGTATCATTATCAAAGAAGTGTTTTCAAAACTTTCTGCTTTGTAACTAATAGCTATTGAATATTATTTAATCTTTTTGAACCCCACTTTCTCAATCTAGAAAGAAAGAAGATAAAAATTACTCCATAGAATTAAATAAGATGTTTATAAAGTGTTTACCTCACTACTTGGTACATTGTAGGTGCGTAATCATGATCAAGCTTTATTACTTTTTTCTTTTCAATGTAATTTTTACAATAACTTGTAGAGAACAATTAGAATTATCTCTATTTTACAGCCTAGGAAACAGATTTAGAGAAGTTAAGTACCATAACCAAACTCAAAGCTAGTAAGTAGTTGAGTTATGATGGGGACATCTCAAGTTTTTGTTACAGAAGAACATATTATTTTATCTCAATTCCATGTTTTCTAAAATAAGATTTTATTCATACTGATGCAAAAAACAAAGAAATACAGGAGTAGTTCTCAACAAAGAGTTATCAATGACATGAAAAGAGAAGAAGGATTTGAGGACTGACTGTGATGAGAAAAAGACATAGATGGCCAGGCGTGGTGGCGCACGCCTGTAATCCAAGCGACTTGGGAGGCTGAGTCAGGAGGATCGAGAGTTCAAAGCCAGCCTCAGCAACTCAGCGAGGCCCTTAGCAACTCAGTGAGACCCTGTCTCTAAATAAAATACAAAAAGGGCTGGGGATGTGGCTCAGTGACCGAGTGTCCCTGAGTTCAATCCCTGGTTCAAAAAAAAAAAAAAAATGACATAGATGCTACATAGAACATGGAACAATGAGACCCAACTTGCTGGCTTTGGCCATCCAGCACTGAGTGCAGACCTTTTCTTTGCCCAAAGGACCATGAACAGGTTCTTTTAGCATTAGTACCAGGAAGGAACACTGGAGGAACCAATAGAATTGGGTAGGGAGGTAAAGCTGTTAACCAACATACCTCCAAGACAAGTTTTCCCTCCTAATGAAAAAAATTTACATGTATGCCGCCCCAATTTCTTCTATATGAAAGCTTTTATATAAAAATGTGTTTCATTTCTAAGAGAATAAATAGAAATCATTTTAGAAAAAAATACCATTCCATGATCCTGAAGGTTTTTGAGCTTTTTTGGTAAGCAACATCTTACCCCAGTGTCTGTATGGAAAATGAGAGCAACAAATGAGACTGAAACTGAATTACACCATGAGGTTAGAGAGAGATTTGAAAACTGAAATGAGTTTATATGGGAGGTCAGGTGCCCTTGACACTTTGGGGCCATTCATTCTCCTGATCTTTCTTTGCTGAAGGACTGACTCAAAATTGAACCAGAGTGTGTGTTAGCCTTTTGAAATAAAATAATACAATTAATAGAAGCTACTAAAGAAGATAGAAGAGTGTTTATTTTTTACCATATGAACAATACTCAGCCAAAAGAGGGAGTCATCATGCTAACATTCTGGTGGTAGATGGGTTTTTGGAAGCTCAGATTAAATATCACATTGTGTCCTGTCTGCAATTAATGAAGGCCATGGATTAAATGATTAGTAAATGAGATTTTCTTTTCCTCTTTAAATATAACTATAAAATCCTTAGAAGGGGGAGAGCATGGGCCCTAAAGTTTTTGAACTGTTACAAATCTAGTGGAGAGCAATTCTCCTTGACCTACCATGTTCCCTGCAGAGAGACAGCATATTGAGATTTTGTAAAATGGAAA
The DNA here is from genome assembly GCA_020662805.1 of Glaucomys volans. Taxonomy (NCBI): domain Eukaryota; kingdom Metazoa; phylum Chordata; class Mammalia; order Rodentia; family Sciuridae; genus Glaucomys; species Glaucomys volans. Next base: position 160,143 of record JAJEJO010005113.1, on the reverse strand, counting down.
ATAAAGAGTAAGTGGCTCAAGTATGTGATTTCTTCGAAGAATATTGGTCATCTGATGCTTGTCAAGGTACTGCGAGATAAGAACAAATGGAATTATGCTTAAGGGGTTCTGTTGCTCAAAGGTTTTTTTTTTTTTAGTTTGTTTTTTGGTACTGTGTAGCATCTCTGAAATCTTGGTGGAAATTCTGATATGTCTCTGTGACTATATATAAAATGCTCAGGCCTGTCATAGAGAGCTGATGGAGCTGGAGGGACAGGGGAAGAGGATAAAGGTAAAGAAAGGATTTTTTTCCCTTAAACTCTGTGTTAGCTGCTACAGCCATCTGTGTAGCTGTCACAGAAATAAAAGAAATAGAAAAAAATGAGTAAAGAGCACAGAGAAGAGAGAAAACAAGAAAGCTAGGCAGCATTTAAGCGTAGGCTATTTCCTCTGAAAATATTTTCTACAAAAACAATTATAAACAATATCTATTGGTCAAAAAAGCAAAAGTAAGTTTGTATTTCTCTGGTCTACAGCAGTGTATGCAAGGACTTTTATGCTATGCATCTTTCTTATCAGGCCTTATAGAGATTCAGTGTGTATGTCATGTTCTTCAAGATTTTTTGAGTAGTATGTAAACCACTCTTGACTACTCTAAGTTTCTAGATGGTGTATCTGTAAATTTGGCGGAGTGGGTTTAGACCAAATTATGAGCTCACCGCCATGGAAATATAAATAATGCCAGCGAATGGCCAAACCAGAGCCAGATGGAAGTGATAAGCTTTATTAGAGATTATGCTCCCGGTCGAGATCCCAGCCCTCCGGGGTGAAAGTGGGGGGTGGGAGAGCCAGAAGTCACAAATGGCTTTGACTGCTCAGGGTTTTTATACAGGATAAAAGGGGCTGGGGGTCCTGCCCAGGAAAGGTGGGCCAAGGTGGACATAAGGGTCAGCAGGTCTCCTCCTGATTGGTCACCTCTGGTGCGCTACCTGGCCCTTTGTGCTCGCAGTGAGTTGTTAGGGATCTTTTATCTGCTTCCTCCCCTGTAGCCGCTTCAGTTCGACCTGACAGTATCTGTATCAGCACCTTAATGGATGGTCAAATCTCTTATCTGGCTCTGCATGCTCATCCTCCAGCTTCTGCACTCTCTGACTTCTTTAGAGCACTCCCCTGGGCTAAGGGAGTTGTTTCACCTCAGGTGCAAAGAGCCTGGAAGTGCCAGGGAATTTATATTCTCTTAGAGTGGCCCATAGCCAGTATCACACTGTCCAAAGGATGAAAACTCAACTCAATCTTAATTAAATTATATTCTTCTGGTATAACTTAGACATCAGAATTCCCTGTCAGATCAGGCTGAGGTTGAGTCCTTGCTTCAAATAGCTCCTTGGCTGATCACTTCCTTGCCTGGGTTCCTCCCTTCCCTTAAATGCTTTTCCTAGAGCGTGTTCTCAATACAGTACTTGCACTTGAAGTTTGACCTCAGCACCTTGCTTCTGGGCAACTCAAAGAATGACATTATCTCCTTCAAAACACACACACACATACACACACACACACACACTCACATAAACACACACATACAACATCATCTGACAGCATTTATTAAATATCAACATAATGTGTAATGCACAGATCTTACCATACACAGATACCAGGGTTTATTAGGGTGGTGAATGCTGTGGCAGACAAAAATGTAAGGGTCAGATACAGAGAATACTGTGACTACACAAGAGGATAAATAAATTCATGCCCTCGCTGTCAAAGCAAAGGATTTTTCATTTGTTTCTCTAACAAAGTAGATATCTATAAAGGTTTTCCAATAAAATTATTTTCAAAATGCAAATCAAAACAATAGGTTTGGGCTTTGCTTAAATAGAATCTCTTGTGAAAAACTTTTATAGTTCATAGATTAGACAGATTTTTCTTTATAATGATAATTATGTGGGATGTGTTAGAAAAGGGATCAAATCTACTAAACTATATTTTAGAAAGTTTAGTGTGATTTATTACTAATATAGTTTCCACAATTATACCAGATTCTTTATGGAACAGCAATAATGTCATCATATTTATCTCCTGTAGATACTAAAACAGCTTCATCAACCTCATCTAGAAGTCGCCCATATTCTAGTGACAGTGAAGATGATGCTGCAGAGACAGCCAGGGAAGTTCATGTTGAAAACAGTATAGAAGAAAGTCCTAGAAGTTCATCTACTCAGGAGCTGAGTGAAAATGGTGAGTCAGAAAAATTCCATCATCTAATTGAGGAATCCTTAGAAATTGAAACTGAAGACCAAGATATAACAAAAGTAGCTATAGAGATCCAGCCTCTGCCACGAGAGGGAAGCTGTGAGAATGTTCTTGAAGAAATGAGGAAAGGAACCCAAGGGATTGCAGAAAATTTATTTGAGAAGTCCAGGAAACATACCTCCAAGGAAGAAAAGGGAAAGAGTAAGCTTTGGGAAGGAAGCACTGCTAAGATGAAGGACAAAATAGCAAGTCTCCCTGAGGTGGAGAAAGAGGGTAAGTATGGCCTCTGAGTTGACTTGCCATTGTCCCCATGCATGGAAGCTGATTTTGGCCATTGCATACTGCCCACACTTTGGAAATACTACTGTAATATGGTAGAGGGATTCAATATTTTCCCTTTGTCTCTGTCATTTAATCATACATGTATTTTCGTCTTGCTTTTATTTCCTTCTATTGCATTTAAAAAAATTTTTGACAATTCTTAAATAGTGTGTTTCCTATTTTCTGTACATTCTTTCCTATGATAATTCTATCTCAAGAATCAAATAAAGCACAATACATGTCTGAAAGCTTGCAAGGGTTATGTGTGGCTTTTTAGAGTTTAATACTAGCAATGATATTCGTTCTTAGCTATGTATGCACTTATCCATAGCGTACATTGATAGGAGCTTACCATGTTCCAGGCACAGTTCTAAAGTTCTAAAGGCATATATTAACTCATTACATCTCACAACAGCCTAAGAGTGAACCCAGGAGTCTTCCCAAGAATGAGGTTCTGCTATCATCATCTGTTTTCAACAGATGAAAAAAAAAAAAAAATGTGTCTTGAGGAGGTTAGGTGAGTTGCCAAGTATTATGTAGCTAATTTGGGGCCTTTTGAGGATTTGAATTCGGGCATAGTGGTTCCCAAGTTTCCAAAGAATTCCTACTGAATTTCCACAAGTGAAATTTAGATTTAGGTAAAAGTGTAAGAATTGTCTAAAACACCACAAACTTGACTTAGAGTTCTCTAAAACTGAGTTCTTTGGGTTTCCTGTGTGTGTAGGATGGTTGCATTTGACATGGCAAGACTAAGGAGTGTCAAGATCAGGAGACCCCAGGACCTTAGACATATGAAAGGCCCCATGCGTTTCTAACCTTCGGAAGGACAGTGAAAGGATCAGTGGAGCTGGATGTCTGGCTCTCACAAAGTATATCCTGTGCCCTGTCATTGGTTGTACCCTTCCTCCCTCTCTGCTTTCTTATCAGTCTTCCCTGACAATGCAGCAACCATTCCTGATTCCAAGATAACATTGGCTGTCAAATTTTAATATTATGAAAAACCAGCTGTGTTTTAAAGACTTGTAAATAATTTTAATGTTGATGTTTCTTTTTGGCCCTTTAAAGATATTGTTCCTGGGGCCCACAACTAGAACTGAAAGATACTGAATAGTTATCTTTCCATTCTATTCAATGGTTCATATTAATGTTATACTATGTGCTGAGCACTGTAGTCAATAAGAAATGTGTAAGAGAGTTCTTCTTGGTGTGCCAATACCTGGACAAAGCTTAGTAGTTATCCACAAAATCAGAGAGGGTCCAAAATACCATGAGGCTTCAAAGAAAGAAAAGTCCCATTTGTTTAGGGAAACCTTGGACGTTTTCATGAAGAACAGGTTTAAGGACTTTAAAGGTCAGATACAATTTGGGGTATTGGGTGCAGGATGATAAAAACATTAGTGTGTAACAAGGGATAATGACCTTCACAGAGGTTATCAATAATAACCATAGTATAAGCAAAGAATGGTTTCTATATTTTTAAATGGCCCACAAAACCCTAGAAATTTACTACCTGAGTCTTTACCAAAAAAGTTTGTTAATCCCTGCCCTAGAATTGTAACACAGACTCTCAACATTTTCAAACCACACATGAAGTAAAATTCTTCTTAAGATATATTTGAAATCCTTTCATAAAATAATTTGAATCTTTGGTCTTGGATTTCGTTGTTAAATTCTGGTATATCAGAACATTTCTAGATTATTATATAGCATAGAAATTTTGCATAATATGGAAAGCTGCTAATTAAAAAGGTAAAGGGTTGGTCTGGGATGTAATTCAGTGGTAGAGCACTTGTGTAGCATGCCCGAGGCTCTCGGTTAAATCCTCAGAACCGCAAAAGAAAAAGGAAAAAGGTAGAGGTGTTAAAGTTCAGTAGTAGTAGCCGGGCGCGGTGGCGCACACCTGTAATCCCAGCACTTGGGAGGCTGAGACAGGAGGATTGTGAATTCAAAGCTAGCCTCAGCAATTTAGCGAGGCCCTAAGCAATTCAGTGAGACCCTGTCTCTAAATAAAAAAATACAAAATAGGGCTGGGGATGTGGCTCAGTGGTGGAGTGCCCCTGGGTTCAATCCCCAGTACCAAAAAAAAAAAAAAAAAA
>JAJEJO010005113.1:709-155397 GCA_020662805.1 Glaucomys volans | reverse complement strand
AAAAAAAAAAAAAAAAAAAAAAAAAAAGTTCAGTAGTAGCATTGGCATTATTATTATTTTGTGTTTCTATCTCAGAAAGCTAGATTGTTTACCTTTTGTAAAGTAGGATGCACATAAAACAGGTTGCAATTAGGCAATAGAATAGCAATAGCAGAGATAGACTATGATCATGTCATTTAGAAAAGAGTAGGGTTTTCCCTCTTTGGATTAGTGAAATTGATAAGTATATTGGTTTATTATTTTTCTTAAATACACTGGGAAACCTGTATTTTTAACTTGATAACTTCAACAGTATAAAAACATTCTGTAATTTTTTTTAATTAAGGAAATTTCAACACTAGATGGCAAGTTGTAAGACTATTTATTTTTGTTAAACTCTAATATTTGTGCTGAGTCTTTTTATTAATGTTTATTTTTCACTTCATCTAACACATACAGATGGCATAACATTAAGAAAATAGAGATATACAGTTTTGAATAATCATGCATAGGTTTATCACACAAAAAGCAACTCCATATTTTTAAACCAAGGATTACAAAACTATGTTGTCATAGTTTTATAAAATGTATACAGCTTTGTATTTTAATGTTATGCTATAATAATTTTCCAAGCTTTATGTAATCTTTATAAGGAAGTTTAATGTCTGTGTATTCTATTCTGGAAACCATTTCCCAATGTTGGATTTTTTTTTCTTATTTTCACCATTAGTAGTAGTACTTTAGTATTTCATTCCCTTTATTTCAATTTCAAATTGTAATTATTTCAAATTTATAATTATTCTCTTTAGATGGGTTCCAAGAAGAATGATTTCTGGTTCAAAAGTTACTGGTTTTGATAAACCATTTTTATTTTTGTTAAGGTGGTTGGCTTTAATCAAATTGGAATAACAGTATATGAAGGCATTTCAATAATTTTTTTCAAATTATTTTCAATAATTATTTCAATAATTATTTTCAATAATTTTTCCACATGTAATTATGTTGTCTATGATGTCTCACAGTGCAAAATAAAGCACTAGACATCAGAGATCACATTACAAAAAGTTTCTTTTACCTATTCAACTGAAATCTAATTCCTTTAAAGAAAACAGTTTTTAACAAATCAGCTATGTCAAACAGCACATTTTCTCTATTATTAAGCTAATTTTAAAATGTCTTTCTCAGTGATCATTATAAAACTTTTCATATTTAAAACACCTTAAAATCTCCCTAAGATAAAATTCTTTGCCTTTTTAAAATTGGTTCTTTTTAGTTATACATAACTATAGAATATACTATGGCATAATTATAGATACACGGAATATAATTTGTTCTAATTCAGTCCCCAGTATTTCCCCTTCCCCTTCCTTCCTCCCACCACTTGTTCCCTTTCCTTTACTCTATTGATCTTTATTCACTTATAGTTTTCTTATACTTTTTTAAAATTAGTGTCATGTGGATGTACATGACAGTGAGATTCACTGTGTTATGTACATAGGAAAGTTAGGTCAAATTCATGCCACTGACTTTTCCAATTCCATCACCCTCCCTTCCTCTCATTCCCCTTTGTTTACCCCTCTGATCTTTTTTTTTTTCATCCAATCCCCTTATTTTGGATTAGCTTCTGCATATCAAATAAAGCATTCAACCTTTGTTTGGGGATGACTTATTTCACTTAGCATGATTGTCTTCAGTTTCATCCATTTACCAACAAATGCCATAATTTCATTCTTCTTTTTACCTGAGTAATACTACTCATTATTTATATATACCTCAGCTTTTTTATCCATTCATCTATTGCAGGGTACTTTGGTTGACTCCATAGCTTGGCTATTGTGAATTGTGCTGCTATAAACACTGATGTGGCTGTGTCACTGTGGTATGCTGATTTTAAGTCCTTTGGGTATATACTGAGGAGTGGAATAGCATGTGATGGTTCCATTCCTAGTTTTTTTGAGGAATCTCCATATTGTTTTCCAGAGCAGTTATAGTAATTTTCCCCCCCACCAAGAATGTAGGAATGTACCCTTTTCCCCACATCTTTGCCAAAATTTATTGTTACTCATATTCTTGATAGTTACCATTCTGACTAGAGTGAGATGGAATCTCAGTTAGTTTTGATTTGCATTTCTCTAATTGAAATATTGAACATTTTTTCATATATTTACTGACCCTTCATATTTCTTCTTTCAAGAAATGTCTGTTTAGTTCCTTTGCCCATTTGTTGATTGGGTTATTTGGGGGAGTTTGGTGTTAAATTTTTTGAGCTCTGTATATCCTGAATATTAATGCCCTATCTGGGGAGCAGGCAGCAAAGTTTTTTTTTCTATTCTGTGGTTTCTCTCCTCATTTTCTTGATTGTTTCCATTGCTGTGAGGACACTTTTAATTTTATGTCATCCCCATTGTTTGATTTTTAATTTTGCTTTTTGAACCTTAGGAGCTTTGTTAAGAAAGTCAGTTTCTGAGCCAACATATTGAAATGTTGGGCCTACATTTTCTTCTAGCAGGTACAGTATTTCTAGTCTAATTCCTAGGTTTTTGAACCACTTTGAATTGAGTTTTATGTAGAGTGAGAGATAGAAGTTGAATTTCATTCTACTATATAAGGATTTATACTTTTCCTAGCACCATTTTTTAAAGAGGCTATCTATTCTCCAACATATGTTTTTGGTATTTTGTCTAGTATGAGATAACTATTTATTTGGGGTTGTCTCTGTGTCTTCTACTTTATTCCATTGGTCTTCTTGCCTGTTTTGGTGCCAGTAACATGCTGTTTTTGTTACTATAACTCTGTAACATAATTTGAGGTCCAGTATTGTGATGCCTCCACTTTTCTTACCTTGCAAGTATTGCCTTGGCTATTCTGTGTCTTTTATTTTTCCAAATAGAGAAGCAAATTAAAGAGATATGAATAGGAAAAGAAGAGCTCAAATTATCTGTTTGCTAATGACATGATTCTGTATTTAGAAGACCCAAAAAACTCCACCAGAAGACTTCCAGAACTCACAAATGAATTTAGCAAAATAACAGGATCCAAAACCAACACCCATAAATCAATTGCATTCCTATACTCCAATAACAAATCTGAAAAAGAAATTAAGAAAACTATCCCAATCACAATATCCTAAAAAAATACTTGGGAATAAATCTAAAAAATGAGGCAAAGGACTTCTACAATGAAAACTATGGAACACTAAAGAAAGAAATTTAAAAAGACCTTAGAAGATGGAAAGAACTCCCATGTATCTTGGATAGGCAGAATTAATAATGTCAAAATGGCTATTCTGCCAAAAGCAGTATACAGATTCAATGCCATTCCCATCAAAATTTCAATGATGTTCTTCACAGAAATAGAAAAAATAGTCATGAAAAACTATTTTTCTAACAAAGGATTGTTTTACAATTTTAAACATTATAGAGAATAAAATCAAAAAGGAAGTGTCTTTCTTACCTAAGTTCTACTGTTTCTCAGAGATAACTGTGTATATTAGTTATTTTCTGTGTTTATGATTCTAGAAATTTTAGAGAAATTGATATATATGTTTGTGGGGTATATATAGATATACATCAGTATATAAAAGTTTGTGATAAAATGATATAATGTCACAACTATGATATAAATATATCAAAATATACACATATGTATATATTGCTTTTGTGTACAAATAGGAACATATGAATCATTTTGTTCTGCAACTTTTTTCACTAAACATTTTATCTTGGATGTCCTTTTTCATTAACACACGTCTTTATTTTATTTTTATTCACCTAGTTATTTTGTATTCCAGTAGTATTTTATGATTGTAAATTTTATTTAAAAAGTTTTAGTCTGTATAAGAAGTCAGTTTTGTTCTATGACTCATCTTCCCCAAAAGAACAAAATTTTGTGGTTACAGAAGCTCAGGATCAGGAAATAAAAAAACACATTGGAAAATAAGACACTAAGAAATAAAACAAAGCAAGGCCGATCTAAAATACTCAGAATAAAAAACTCAAGGATAAATAGATTGGTACAGTTGGGCACTAATCCTTTTTAAATATAAATACTCAAGGAAATGATGTAATACATTTGTAAACATTTTAAATAATGGATTAAGGGAAATTATAAATACTCTTAAATTCCTTTGCATGAATAAAATTTTATCAGAACATTTCAGGTAAAACCATCAGGTATTCAATGCATAGTTCATACAGTTGATACTGATGCCAAGGAAAGAGTTGAGTGATGACAAGTTTTTCTTTCTTTCTTCAGTTAGATGGCTGAGGAAGACAGGGACAGAGCCACAGTTATATGCTTGAAAGAAAGGATCATTTAGGTGGCTATTCTGCAAAGCACTGTTTGTGTAAATTAGACCAGAAATCTGATGAAGTTGCCTATATCTCTGACTAAATCCTTAGGTCAAAATGAAATGGGGGCTGAGATAGTATGTTAAAAAACGTTTCTTATAGTTGTATGGTACTGAATTAATTATTCTTCTTTTACAATAAAAACTGATTATGTTAAACAATAAATCTGTAGGCTCAAAAATTACCTACAAATAATGATGTTTTTATAGTGTCAAAGCTAACAGACATTAATAATAAGCTAATTCAATTTAATGTGAATTGTTTTACTTAAAAACATGGCAGTAGATAAATGAAGTACAGTCACTGCCTTCATATCATTTAGATTGATGGCATAAAATATTTTCCTTTTAATTATTTTATAATGTCTTATTGATTTGACTTTGTCCTGGCAATCAACAGGTAAATTTTATAAAAGATGTATTATATACAGTGAAGTGGATAAAGTATAAGATTATAATTGCTAGCTGCGATGAGACAGTGTTCTTGGAAGTTAATTCAGTATTATAGAGCATAGTTTTATTTTAATGTTTATTTTTTACATTATTTTCAACTTAAGCTCTCAATGCATTGTGACATAGTCTTTGCAATATATTCTAGTAGTGGAAAAAGCAGGTACATTAGCATATGAAGGTAATATAATTTATATATTATGATAAAAATAACAGATTTTAAGTTATAATTTAAAGTTCATATAGAAATAAGTGTTTTTTATATGTAAATCAAGAATAGTTATAGTGCTTGGACAGGTCATTTAATGTTAAGCAATATGACTAAAGTAAAAGGCAATTTGTCATCATATAGGCAGGATAAATGGTCTTGGAAGAACAATAAAATCATGCAATATAAGTTGAAGTCAAATTGCCACTTTTGAATGAATTGTGGAAGCATAGAGTTTGTTCCAATGGATTTCTTCTGTCAGTAAATATTTGCTGGGCATCTGATTTATGTCATACACTGTTCTTTTGAACATAATATGGAACCTGTCTACATGTTGCTTATATTCTAGGAAGGAAATATTCCTAACCAGTGGAAAATAGGCATGTAATGGGATATCTAGGGTTTGCATTAGAAGAAATACAAAGCAGAATGAGGGGATGGAGTGATGGTTTGAAAAAGTGATATTTTGAGGGATAACCTCTCTACTGAAGGGACATTTAAACAGTGATCTGAACAAAGTAAGAGATGAGTCTGCAGAAAAGGTATGTAAAGCAGAGTCCAGCAGGAGCAAAGGCCGTAGGTTGGGAGAATAGTTGTTGAATGAAGGATTTGGAAAGGAGGCCAGTGTGATTGAAAAGGTGGTATAAGCGAGAGGGGCAAAGCTATAGGCCACAGGGTGGAATTTATTATGAGATTGGATTCAAATAGCATGATCTGGAAATTTTGAAGATATTATTCTGGCTACTGTATAAGAGGATAAAATTTGCCTTTGAACAGCTGTGACCTTGAGTTTGTAATCAATCCTGGGTTTTTGTGGGCCATGTTTCAATGTCAGAGGTAACACAAGAACATCTTTACTGTGTAGTAGATGATGTAAGTCATGGTGAGTTGTTGGGATGATAATTGATAGGCCATACAAAGAAGGATTGAAGCACAGGGATACTTTTCAAGGTGATTACAAACTTGGAATAAACTTGAGTGTATCTTTATGCCACTTTCATGGCTTTCTTAATTCTTAGAACTCATAAAAAGTTCTTGACACAAATTTCTTTTGATATTGAATTGTACAGGATTCTTAGCATGTTTTAAAGTGGGTTATATTGTATTGTTTTGAAACAAGCAGAGGAGAGGAAATGAATTGAGTGTTATTAACCACATAAGATGAAAAATGTACAGGATGTATTGTATTCCAAATGAAGACACCGGTGTTTTGACATTTGGGAACCTGGAAAAGAGAACTGATAATAAGAATTGATAATGATAAGTAAAGTAAGTACAAAATAGAATAGAATGACATTTTTGTTTCATAACATAATTTTTAAAGTTATATATATATACTAGTAGTTTTCATTTCCCTTCAACATGACTCAAACTCTTTCATAGACACTGTTGGTTAGAAAATACTTGGTACTTTAAACAACAAAATGAACAAATAAACAAAATTTCTAAATCTCCCATGATATAAAATAAGTTGAAGTTCTTAGATGATTTCTTGGACTTTCCTTCTTATTCTTCTGCGTATGTTTCTTTTCATGTTAGCTGGGCAGTCATGACATCTGAAGCCTTATCATAGATAATAGGTAATTACAGGAAAGAAATACTGTGGCTTTGTTCTGCCCCTTTTAGCATTATCTTAAAGGAAAAAAAATGGCCTAAAGGATGTGTAAATCCATGGCAGGTGGGAGAAAGCAAGGAACAAAATGAGCACAGAGGAATTACAAAAGCATCAGAAATATCAAAATGCTACCCTGTAATGTGTTCAGCCTGCAAAATTATAACCATCAGCATCTTTCTAAATAGTTAGCTTTTCTTCAAATCACACTTTATGGTAAAGAATCTCTGAAGGCTTCCAAATTATCTTAAACCATGTAAATAAACTACTTCAAAAATGATCATAACTGTTGTTTTTAAATTTAGTTAACATTTGTGACTAATAATTCTATTTGAATATTGACTATTAGATATTAAAAAGTCAACCTTTATTTTCCATTTATGATAGCCTAAATTTTAAGATGTAGTGATTTGTTCTGTTTCCACTAAAGTATTTAAATTATTGCAGTGTGTTTCTAAGTTTCTGAATTGACATAGGGGCAGTGATATGAAGGCTAAAAGGCAACTTTTAAGAATATTAATCAGAAAAATTCTGTGAAATATTAGTTAACTGGTGATATGAGCTCAGATTTATGAGGCCTTCTTCTGTTCTATTTGAATGAGGAAGAAAATGCCAAAAAAGTGGCAATCTAAAAGATATTTTTAGAAGTTGAAAAAGTTTGCTTTTGAATCTGGGGAAGTTACTGTCCAGGTACCACAAAATTCAAAATATTTGCAATATGATGGCAAATTAGAAAAGGATGTCAGGAACTATCTTTAGTTAATCTCTCATGAGAAAGAGGTGTAGCCTCATGGAAATTGAGAGAGATAATCTTATACCTTGAGATTAGAGCATAGAAGTTAGAAGCTGTTTGGAAGGCAGAAAGATGTTCTTGTGATAGCACAAAATCCTTAAGCATTGCCAATCCTCAGGGAAAGCTATGGGAGGCAACACCAAACAGCAAGTCAGCTTCAGAGGTAGAGGTCCCTCCCTGAAGTAGCAGAGACTCTTCCCATACAAAGATGGCAGCCACAGAATTGGGGGGTCTGCCTGGCAGCTTCTGCAAGCCAAAGGTCATTAACAGTGGAATTACAAGTCTGCCCAGAGGACCCCCAAGCCCCATCTTACTTTCCTTTTCCCTCTAGCTCTTGGGTCACTAAGTTGAAATTGGTAACTACTTCAGTTTAATGCTTCTGAGAAAGATATGCATCCAACTGGAATTTGAGAGCATCCAAAAAGCAAAGCTCACTCTTTAAAAGGAAAATATTAGAATAGCAGCTTTCATTTTTGTATGAACATGATCAGTACTTTTCATAATAAATAAGGACATAAAAATGATTATTATAATTTTATAATTGAGAAGGTAGGTTTATCAGATAATTATTTGCTATATGCCTTTTCTTTTCCAGCAACACAGAGCAGAAGTTGTTGAATCCACATGTAATGATACAGTGTAATAAAACAAGAAATTATTCACAAAATATAATTAACTTAACCCCCTTTTATATTGTAGATATAAAAGCAGCACTCTAAATAATTTGAGTCTAAGAAATTAATTCAGCTCCCTAGATTATTAATTATGCACTTATTAGAAACAACAAATGGTTTTTATATGGTGATCAATTTCAAATATTGCATCAAATAACTTGACTCCAAATAACATCAATCACAAAAAGTACTTAGTAAAGAACAAATGAGCAATACGTATAATCATACTTCCAGGGATGTATCAGAAGGTAAGGCATAACAGATACGGAGTACATAAGAAAGTGGGATAAATGAGAAGTTAATCCAAGTATTTGAATAGAAGATCAGATATAAAGATGCTAATAATTTTGTGAGATGAAATTCTAAATTTAATATAGAATGTATCGAAACCCTAAAAATAATAGTAAAATTAATTTAAAAGAAACAGTAGTAATATAAAATTCTTTATAACAGCAGCAGCAACAAAACATTAAACACTATAACAAAGGGAAACTGAAAATCGAAAGAGAGTTTTCCAACGTATATATGACAAAGGACTGATATTCATGATACATAAAAAGTTTTTACAGATAAATAAGAAAAAAGCAACCACTATCTCAGAAGAAAACAGTATGTAGCATGAAATTAACAAGAGGAAGCTGACCTACTAATATTGAAATATCTATCTTTTCAATTGCTATCAAATACTGAAAGAATTTGCAGAAATTGTGGCATTGTTGGCAATTATGTAGGAACATAGTCCTTTAAAAGATTTACAGGTAAAATTGTTAATTGATATTTCCTTTTTAGAAGCATATTTAAAAGCTTATCAAAAGCTTCTAAAAGGTTCTTTTTGACCCAGGAATTCCAATTCTAGTAATTTATTCTAAAGGAATGGTCAGAAAAATGTATACAAATGGTTTGAAGTATTTTAAATAGCTATATAAAAAAAAATGAATGGAAATAACTCAATATCCAACAATAGGGCAACTGGCTACTAAATTTAGTAGGACTTTATTAGAACATCCTATTTGGTATTAAATAACCTATTTATTGATATAAAAGATTAGAATACATTGCTAAATGAATAAAGTAGAATGTGAAATGCTACCTACAGTAAGAGTTAAGTAAGAAATATCTGAAAATCCACCCAAATATTAACTAGCATTTATCTCAGAGGGGCAAAAATATGGATAATTTTTATTTTCTTCTTTGTATTTCTTTATCTTTTCAAGCTTTAGATAATGTATGCTATTTTCACATTTAGGAAAAGTACAATATATATTATTTTGAAATGTATTTTTTTTCATAATAAAAAGGCTTACATAACATAACATATATTTTGGTATTTTGTATAGTATCTTAAAGAATCCTACATCATTTGAGTGGAAAAGGTACATTTCTAAGAAATTCTCTGCATGACGCTATTCCATTTTGCTAACGCTGTGAGAACTGACAGTTACCTTTGCCTTTAGTGGACACCTTTATAGAGCAGTAAAGGACAGGAGCCTTAAGAGATGAAGGGCTAAACAGATGGAGGGAACAAAGTGATAAGTCGCATTGCTGACACAGGAGTCTCAGCACGCACAGTCCTCTATTTCTAGGGGTGGAAAAGAGTTGAGGTTAGACGCTGGTCATGTTCTTGCTTTTAAGTTTCAGTTTCAGAAGAACACTGAGAAAAATGTCCAAGTGAGGCCTTTTCCAGTCTAACACCTAGGAAGTCCTTGATATTTAGGCCAGAGTCCCATTTTCGCTAAACCTGAAATCAGCAACACCTAACTATAAAGGCTGTCATCTACTTCCAAAGCCTAAGCCTCCAGGATGAACCAGCAGAAATGGGAAGTGGTGATTACAGTGCTGAGGCAGTGGAGATGCGCACTGTCCATTTTGAGTGAGTTTCCATTTTCAGATTATGCTAGTACTGTTTGGCTTCTTAGAATAGTCTCTTGGTTCAATAGCTGTTACCTGTTTAATTATTGTTTATTATTATTACTATTATTTTTGCAAGCCATATTTCTTTATTGCCTGTAGACTACCTGGAAAAAGCAGATGTTTTGTTGGCAACACTTCATGTAGCTACTAAGTCAGACTCCCGTCCCTTGGTCTTACCATCCTTGTGATTTCCATTGCTCAGTCAGTGAAATGAATTTATGTGCAAAGACCAAAGCCACTCCTTATTTAGACTTCTTAGATATGTAGTATTCACATTATTAGAGTGTATACAATGGCATTTAACTTATATGTGCGATGTTTGTAAACTTCCTGAAATAAAAATGAGCTGAAAAACAAATCAATCTATAACAACTGCTATGATTTATGTCATCTCTAAACTATAGTATTATCAGGATGTCTTTATTGGTCTATTGGATGAATGGGGAAAGCTGATATTCCAAAAATTTTAAAAGAGAATATATTTGAACTACATGATGCTCCTCTTTTCATTTCAATGTTTGTCTTGAGATTAATAGAGTTAAGTTACTGTTCCCCCACTAAAACCTATTTGAGGCAGCTATCTCCCTAATTGTTTCCAAAGAGGGAGATCAGTAAGTCATTATGCCTTAGTAATTCACTTTAAACAAGAGAGGACATTCTAGTTCTGTTTTTCTCAAAATACAGTCCTTGGTTCTGTGTCATAATATCACAGAAAAACAAAGGCAGGCAGGAAGGAAGATGGGAGAAAGGAAGGCAGGAAGGGAGAGAGGAATGAGTTTTGAAGATATTATGTTTCTACCTCAGAAGGCAGATCTAGATTTAGTGTTACTGGAGTGAGCTTTTCTTAACCAGAAGGTGGTATGACAATAGATACTGGGGATTTAGAGACATAGATCATCAGATGATTGCAGGGGAAGTAGACAGGGAATTGTCAGAAACAAAGCACAAACTTGGCTGACTTTACAGTTTTGCCATATCACACTGGATGATAATACTTAAGACCAAATGCTCACCACTGTCACCATCATCATCACCACCATCATCATTATCACAGTTAGTATTTACCAAGTGCATAGGCATTTGAAAATAAGTGGAAGATGTCCATTCTCCACAGACATTACTTCATTTATCCTCGTAATAACCATTGAGTTGATTATTTATTTTTGAAAAATGGATAAACTGAGATTTAGGCTAAAAACTTGTCCAAGGTGATAAAGTTAGTATGGACTATGTTACTGGAACTAGGTCTCTGTGAATGTGAAGTCCATGCTAGCAACCAAGTATAGATAACACAGTGTCTTTTTTAAAAATCAAATTTATAGGCATCATATAATTGCTTTTTATTGCTTCTGTCCATATGGAGTGAGTATTGGGGTCAAATCACTGAAATATACTAATGAATGAAATGCTTGTAGCGTAGTCAGCTCTGGTAGTTTTAGAAATGTAAAAGAGCAGTGATGACTGATGTAAAAGCCATAACATACATTTCTAGAAAATGAAAGGCAACCAAACTGCTTTTCCAATCATTTCATTGCATGTGCATTTGGCAAAAGGTCACTGCTTTTGGCTGTTGTCTTTTTAATGTAAGTATTTCTTTGCATGTGTCTCTTCATGATATTCTTTTATGCCTTGTGTTTCCTTTTTTGAAATCATGGCATGGGAGTAGTTGAATCTTCATAGATTTTAAAGGCAAGGTCACATTTTAATGTGAATGCATTTAAATCAACTGCACTTGAATGATGTGAAATAACTCAGCAATGTTCCCATGACCTCCTTTTAAACCTTTTGATATTTTATATGATCTCCAATCAGTTGGACAGATAATAAGTGAAGCCTTGGCACCGGGCTGCCACTGCCACTATGACACCGAGTCTGGTGTTAGCAGCACAGATGAGCAGGAGAAGCCCACGAGGAAGCTGGAGATTGACACAGGTGGAGGTAAGGACACATCATTACCAAGGAAAGACCTTCAGAAATCTTCTGCAAAAGATAGATCATTTTCATCTTTCATCTTCCTATTCTTATTTTTTCCTTCTGCCACTTTTTCTTTTCATGTAATGAATATGATTGCAAGATGTAGTTAAGAGACCTATAAGGGAGCTTCAAAACTGATATCAGCTATGAATGTTACTATTCTTCTTTTTTTAAAAAACACATTGGTATCTATCTTTTTTAAAAAAGAACTTTGAATTCTAAAATTCTGAGAGGGATTTTCAGATCAAATCTTATTTCCTAGGTTGCCTCCCAGATACTTGACCAAATATATGAGTTTTTCTTAACTGACCCATTTGACACCAAGAGCCAAGGCACATCACAGTGCCTTGAACAGTGATTCATTTAAAATTCTTTTTCTTTCTTTTTTTTTTTAAATTAGGATAGAACTTATTGCCATCCATATATGACCTGGCTCTTCATAATGAGTATTATAATTATAGGATTGCCAATTAGAGATTGATTTAACAGACCATGACTCATATGTACTTGGTCAAATTCCTTGTCCTTGACCTCAGTCTTTCTTATATTTAGTGAATGACTTTTTAAAGGTTCTGATTTGAATATACATATATGCATACAGGGGTTATTATTTTTATTCATTGTATGATTACATTACCCCATTTCTCATTTTGTCATCAGGCACATTTTAGATTTTACCCTACTTCCAAGCAAACAACTTAGCTAGCCACAGTTTCATGGATGCTGGTAGAAGACACATGATGAGCTCCATTTCTCCCTGGACAACTTGAAGAGGGCCAGGTGACATTTGAATAAGCAGGGAGGTACAGGAGAGTCCTTAGAGTTTTTGCAGTGCACATTCTGCTAAAGGAATTTCAGTGCACTCCTCAAATCATTCCTTCTGCAATGCAGCCATAGTAATTATTGATCAAGTCTAATTCAAGCAAGAAAATCAATTAATTATAAGCTGTAGGAGGAGAGTGTGAAGGGATGATTTGGGAGGGTTTTCTGTGGGTTGGCACTATACTAAGCATTTTATAGAAACTCTCATTTACTATCAAGAGAATTTTGTGAGTCAGTCATGGCAATTCCTGTTTTATGGATATGAAAATGAAGGATTAGGGAGGTGTTGTTTCCCAAGTTCATACAGCCAGTAAGTAGAGAACTGGCACACTCACTCAGGTCTGACTGCCACATATATTCCACTAAAATAAATTGCCAGTTTTTGAATATTGCTTGCTCTCTTATGCTAAATATTTTTTTTTCAAAAAGCTCATGAAATTTTACAAAAGCATGTTTCATGTTTTTATACTGATATTTCTTAGAAAGGCTTCAATTACTCTCTTTCCCTTGCTTCAGGAATGTCATTCAGGACTTCCCTGGGGTGTGTGCATTCACATAATAGCTCAGCTGGATTCACTGGTGCTCTCCCTCCTAGAATTTAGACACAGTGTATTATTACATGTGACTAGGCAATTTTATTCCCTTGTTTTCCTGAATGTTCTTTAATTAATCCAAAAATTCAGGGGCCAACTTTCAAAAAACAGAGTACTTCAAACTTTTTTATAACTGACTTTTTAATGATACTTTTGTAAAGAATTTGAATAGCAAGATATACCATTAAAGTGACTTGACACACATTGTTGTTTCTCATTGTTTCAATGTTGTTTTGTTTCCAATCCAATAATAATCCATAATGAAATAAAATGGACCATATTCTCTGGTGAATTTGTTACATGTTCTCTGAGTAAACAGTTTGGGTTTACATTTCCCTTTGGGAGATTTTAGGTACAATTTAGAAATAATTGCTGTTTTGCACAGAGCACCACCTATAGAAGTCAACCTCGATTGATAAACTTGAAATTTCTATTTTATTCCTCTGAAAGAAGACTCAGAAATTACCTTCCAAATATATTGCTAAGGGTAATGTCATATCAGCCATGATTGCCTTACCTCAAAACATTTTGTCATACCAGCTGGCAAGAGACTGAGGGAATGCAGCAAAGATAGGTTAGGAGAGGTAATGGGGTGATAATAGTCTTGAATGGAGTGTAAAAACATATAAAAATCATGAAGGGTGTTTGGTTTCTGTTGGATTGTGCATGCTGGTGTTGCAGGTAAGAGAGCCAGCCAAGGGAGCAAGTGAAAAAACAAAGATACACTTGTAAACTTCATGAGTTTACATGGTGTTTAGAGGTTGACACTCAGATATGATAACTTATTTGATAGCATCTAACCCAGGGTCTTTTAGAATCGAAAAAGCTTAGATGAATAAAAATTATTCAGAAGATCATTTTTTAAGCTTCTACTATCCTAAATACTGTTCTTCATCTGGAAATTTAAAAGTTTTGGGTATTTGGCATGATATGAATTTACTTGTTTTGCATGCATCATTCAAAAAAATGTGTTTTGTTAAATAATAAAAATCTATTTGAAGACTTTTTGAAAATATAGCACAGTTAATACTTATTGGAACATAATGGCTAGTACACATCAATTGGCCAGAGAATCATGGATAAGCACTTATGAAATACTTCAAAAAAGTTATTAATGTAGAAAATTATGCCCGAATACAAAGTCATATCTTGCTCTGTTATCCTGTTTTGCCAAAGGCAAATCAGTTTCTGAACATAGATGGTAGGTATCCTGACCTATAATACAAATGGGTGTTTTTATTAAAAAAATCTTACCTTGAGCTACAAAGTTTTTTGATAGTCAAATCTAGATATAGTAGCTTTAAAGTATGGGAGTAATATGAGATATCATTACCATTTCTATGTCATGACTGTGTTGCTAAATACTCACACAGCAGAAATATAGTCAGAAGGCAGTCATATTATGGTATGTTATGGTGCCATAAGGAATGGTGATTTTTAAGAAAATTAAATTTAAATTAATTTAAATACTATTTTTCTTAGCTTTTATTTTAAATTTTTTCTGTTAGTCAATATTTCAAGTAAAAGTAGGAGGTCTGAGTGTGTGTGAGAGAGAAAGTGAGAATTTATCCATTCTAAAGCATAGGGGCATGAAGGCTTTTTGTTTGCTTATTTTCAGCATTTTCGATGTTCCTTTTTTTTTTTTTTTAAGGTCAATGTGTCCTTTAAATTTGAAAACATTTCTTTTATAATGAAAGGCCATTATTAAACTATTTAATAAATTATACTCAGGGATATCATAGAACCAACTGAGGACATGTTTTCTACATAATATCAATGTCTCCTTGATAACATTTATAAATCTCTTATAAAATAAGTATTATGTAAGTTGATATATGTCATCTTCTCCTTTGTCCACTTTGATTGAAATAAACTTGTTCTCTATCCTTATTTTTATAGCATCAATTAGGAATTTAGTAGTGGAGAAAAGGGCAGCCCTCCACTCCAACAAGGAATCTGAGCAGGTTGCACTGCAGAAGAAGGAAGCAATGGAGGAAGGTGCCGCTCCCCAACACCAGGATGCAGCGTTCAGGGATGGGGTGGTGGTTAACGAGGTTTCCCTGGAAGAGTGGCAGACAACAGCAGAGCCTCTAGCACTAGTAGAGCAGCCCACAGAGAACAGCAAGGTGCCTCTGCACAGGGCAAGTTGGGCAGAGGAAGAAGCAGAAGAGGATGGAAGGCAGGGTCCAGAAGGGTTCAACCCCACAGAAACAGCAGCAGCAAGAGACTCTGTGGGTCTGAATGAAGAAGTGGCTCCTCAAGAACAGGCCCTGATGCAAACAGTGCTTGGGACAGAGCAGGCAGTTTCAGAAGGGGAACAGGGTTTGGAAGAGGCAGCGCTTACAAATAGCACGGCATTAAGCACCAAGCATCTTCAGAAGGCAGCTCACCCGAGAGAGCCAGTGACACCTCCAAAGATGGAAGTGGCTGAGAAAGGGGTGGCTATAAGTGAGGCAGGGCCCAAAAAGCCAAATGTGGATGCAAGTGAAGAGGAAGCATGCACAGAGCTGGAGGACATGGGATCCATTGAAGACATGGCATCTGAGAGAGAGGATGGTTCAGAAGAGATAATAGCTGGGAGAGAGGAATCAGGCAAAGAAAGGAAGGAAGTTCTGGAAATAGAAACCCCCTTGAGCAGCTGCACAGTAGAGGCAGGGGCAAGCCAAATGGGGCTTTCAGAGGGAAGGCCAGACGAACTCTGTGAGGAAGGTGCAGGCAGGGCAGAGACTGGGAGTGAGGCAGATGATGATAGGGAAGAGAGGAAAGAACAGTTACTGGAGGAGTTAGAGGTAGCAGGAGAGGGGAGGAAAGTAGAGAGCTTCGGAACACCTCTCAGGGAAACTGGATCTGAGAGAGAAGAGGTGACAAGGCCAAGTGCAGCTAAGGATGAAGATTCTTTAGAAGAGGAGCAAAAACTTACAGGGGAAGAGAAGGAAGCAGCGAAGGAAGGGAGATCTGAGGAACAGAGCAAAGAACCTGAAAATGAAATTGAATCTGATGCTGAGGATGCACAACCCACAGAGGCAACTGAAATGACTCAAGTTTCAGGGTTTCTAGAAGATTCACTGAAAGAAAGAGGAGTGACTTTGTTTGAAATAACACATGGATTTGAAAAGTCACTGGAGAAGATAACAGCTCTGAGGAAAGAAGAAGGAGGGGAAGGATTGAATGAAGCTAGTGACACAGAGCACAAGGACAGAGCAGGGCTGCTGGGCCAGCAGGACATGGCTCTACCAGAGCAAGAAGAGGGGCCCCACCATGATAGAGAGGGCACATTAGAGGCTGTGAAGTGTGCAGCCCAGGACCAAGATTGCCTTGCAGGAATGCAGAAGAGGGATGAAGAACGACCTTTGCAGAGGCCAGGAGGAGTAGGGGTCATGTTGATAACTGAGGAAGATGTTCCTGAGGGAGATTTCATGATGGTGGAAAATTTCAGTGAAGAAGCACTGGGTGGGGACCCAGAGGAGGAGGGGGATGATGAGCACATGCTGGAGACAAGAATGATAAAGGACAGCAACACAGAGGGTGGTGGGGCTACAGGAAGAGGAGCAGTCCTGGCTGAGGAAGATCTGCACCAAGAAGGAGGAGCAGCAGAAGCAGCCTCAGAGAGGAGGGAGGTGTTGGCAGATTCAAAGACAGCTAAGGGGAAAACAGCAAATAGAGCCTCCTCCTTCTCAGATGTTGCTTGGGAAGAAACAAGGCACAAAGGGGATGAGGTGCTGGGGAAAACAGCAGCTGCAGAGAGGGTGGCAGCAGAGGAAACAGCGATGAGCAAGGAGGAGGTGACAGTGACATCAGCAGCAGAGCCTGGGGAGGGAGCTCTACTGGAAATTTTCCATCTAAAGAGGCAGGGCCGGCAGCTAGGACAGGATCAAGAGGGAGGGGAAGTGGAGGCCACTGAGGGTGTGAGACCAGTGGGAGAGCCAGCAGGAACAGAGAGCAGTGATGGGGGGCAAGAATCAGGAACAGCTGAAGAGTTGGGACAAGGATCATTACAGGAGAGAGAGGCAGAGCTGAGCAGAGGGAATCTAGAGGCAGTGGCAACACTTTCTGTGAAGCCTGATTTCTCTGGAACCCAAGAGGAGCAAAAGCATATGTTTCAAAGAGAAAGTGAGAGTGCAGATGTTCCTCTGAACAACATGAAGGACTGAGAGATTTTGTGGCAGACGGTGAGTTTAAGTCTGATCTGTTTGCAGATGGAATAGAAATCCTGCCTGTGGGCCTCCTCTCTTTGGGGCTGACTGGTCCCTTTATTGGTCTTTGCTGTGCACACATACACACACAGGCTTCCCTCCTGTGGTACTTAGGCCCTGCCAGCAGGAGGGTGGCTAGGGGACGTGGAGGAGGGGCCAAAGTGCTCACAGAATCCCACTTCAGATACCTTCCCTACTCAAGTCCTACTCTGTCCTTGCAAACACATCTCCCTGAAGCAGGAAATCCGTGTCTCTCTGACAGGGCCCCAAAGTCGAAACATAGGAGAATGTGCCTCCAAGTCGAGACACAGGAGCAGAGAATCAAACCTTCTAGAATTCATTCCATTTTAGTGTTTTGAAGGATGGAATGAAGATTGTCAGTGCTCAAGTGCGTTTAAATGGGCTCTATGCCTTCATTTCTGCAGTATGATGAAGTTTTATATATGCATATGTAATTTTACATGTACAAAATAGAGTTATATATTTACTTAATATATAATAGTCAATTACATAAATATTGAAGAGTGAAGCGAAAGGCAGAAATTGACTTTTTGCTATCTCCTAGCATTTTCTTGATGTCTCCTATTTTGAGTGATTCTATTCATAATATTACTATCCTTTTTTTGTTATTTTTCAGAGTATTTTAAAGGTTTCTTCTGGAAGACATAAAGGCTGGAGAAAGATTCACCCAAGCATCTAAGTCTTCAGATTTCTTTTTTTTCTTCTTCTTTAATTACTGTGCTTGTCTGAGATGGCTCCCAGTCCATCAGTGACCTCAGTAATCACTTTGAGAATAGCTCAAGCAGATCTGCAAGAACCTCCATATGGGTCATGGTTCCAAAGAGAGAACTGAGAAGCTGTTACAAATTCTGTACAGCTAATGTGTCTATATTCAAATCAGATTGATGTTTTCAAATGTTTGACTTTTATCACAGATCATTGGAAGGCCCAGAACTGATGCCTGGGGTTTGTTTAAATATTTTTTTTTTCAATTTTACAATCAAATATTAGTCCTAGTTTTATTCACAGGGGTTTTATTTAAAATCTATGGCTTGGTATTTTAATGACACAGGCTGTGAAAATGAGCTCTAAAGGTCCTTCCGTGTGTACTCAAGACTAAAGATTGCTCCAAGCCTCTGAGTTCTTCCTCAAAAGGATTCCGTGCATGTATATTCATTTACACTCAGAAATTTTCATTCTTTTCTATTTATGCCAGTGGAGTAAAGTGCAAATCTTATTTCAAAATGCCCTATGTTTTTGTATGTGTTTCTGTAGTTCTGCTTTCTCAGGTAGACTAGTAAAATGGTAGCTTACAGCATTTTGTCCCTGGTGGTCTCATTTATGGGTCTGCTCAAGTTTAAATCAAAGTAGTAAATAATTTAGATAAGTGGAATGAATATAGTAATTACAGCAGGTAGATGTGGCCCATCAGCACATGTGCTGACATTCTAGACTTTTTAGTTGATGTCATTCAGTGAATAAGAAACTTGAATAAAATTAGTGTGCTGCTCATCTTCCCAAGTTCTGTTATTTCAAACCTGCCGGCTATCCTTGCAGTCTATAATAGATCAACAGTCACTATGCTTTCTAAATTACCATCTGGTGTTATTTTCTAGTAGAGTATCAGCATGCCCCTAGGGGTTTCGATTTCCTCGAAGACATCTACATAGCACACATGTTTGGCCACCTTTTCTCCAGGAGAGGGGGTGAAAGAGAGTGTACAAAAGCAGTGATTCTCCAATAGGACCACATATTAGTCTTTCAATGTGGTATTCTTTCATAAATGACTGTATCTCTGAGCCCACCAGAGCATCAAATTTGGTTCACTTAAATGGATCTGCACATCAGTATTTTAAAAAATGAAAAAAGAAACAAGCAAAAAAACCTTTCCTCTTGATTCTACATAGAACCAAAGTTAAGAACTACTGCTCAACATCACCATAGAATCCATTGGCTGCCTTCAACTCTATGCCCCTAGGGACTAGGCACGTTATTTTTACATGTATTTTTCGCTTTGATGAATGGTAAAGTCATTCAAAAATCAAATATATGCTGGACCAAATGGATAAGGTAATGTATTTGTTCTTTAATCATGAATAGCATTGATATCACCTGGAACTTATTCCTGGCTTCTCATACCTATTAACTTAGAACTGTGGGTGGAGACTAGCAACTGGTTTTTTAACCAGTCATCTGGCAATTCTAATGGATAACAAAGTCTGAAACTGCCCTGATGGGCTATAGATTGTACTGAGGGCTAAACTCAGAATATGGATTGCAGGAGCACTGTGAACTTCCTCTTTGTCTCCCTCCCTCTCTTCTTCTTTCTCTCTTTATCTTTTTCTTTCTCTAAGAAACAGTAATAACTATAAAAGTGATGAATTCAAACTAAAGTTTGGTTTTATGATTGTATTAGAGTATATATGAGGTCCCTCTACACAACCTCTATTGAAGATGAGTACTTAGTTCTCCCTGCACATCATACATCGCCTTCATTTATCTCATGTTCCATGAGCGTATTTCATCTACTTTACATCCAGTTACATTTATTACTGAGCTGCATTTCTCTGGAGCTCTATGATTTCATCCTCAATATTACAGAGCACTTTGAATACACAACACCTTATAAGAAAGATTATAAACTTGTTGATCACATTGAAAAATGAGTTTCATACAATGTGCTAAATGGAAATTGCTTTGGATTATTTTTATATTCAACACATTCCATCAAAACATTCTGTAACGTAATTCTACAATCTGCATGTAGGTTTAACTCTGCAATTCAGGGTTGTGATGTTTTGATTAAGTGAATTATTTCTCTGCAAAGACTACATTGATAAAATTATGTATATTGTTCAACCAAACTCATATTTTTCCTAGTTTCCTCATTATTTAAAGCATAAGTAAATATGTATTTACAGGTATTTTGTGCAAATTGTTCTTTGTAAATAATACTTAACTTTAAAAATCTTTTGTGTTTTTTCCTTCCTTACAAAATTTGAATTATAAGAACAAAGAGAATTAGTTTTATTGGTCTATATTCTTGGGTGTGTGTGTTTACAGACTGTCTGCATTTATATATGGTTTTCACATACGTGGGTTAATGCCAGAGGAGATTATTTTCACTGTTTTATTGATAAGTAAGCAAAAGCTCAATATAATTAAATGGCTTGTCTAAAATCACGGTCAATATCAGGTCATCTGACTCTAAACTCTGACTTTTTAAAAAATCATATGCATAGCTTTTGGGAAGAGTTATTCTAGACACTTAAGGAGAAAATGTGAATCTCTACATATTTTTGTTTACTTGTAAAAGGGAAAAATCTAATATATATCATCTAATACAGAGAAATTAGTTCTACTTCTAGCTAGTGTTAATAAAAGAACAAAGTGTATTTAAACAATTCAAGAGAAAAATAGACAACCAATGGAACTGTAGGAAGAATTAGGCTTTCTACTTGGATTTCTTAAACCTTTTCTATGGCTTCATAAACTCGTATGTTGTAAATCTAAAGAATAGTTGAGTTCCTTAACCTTCTAAGATCAATAATTTTGCCACAATTATTGCCCTTGGAAAATGATTGTTTGAGCAAAGAAAAGAAAACTGTAAGGAGCATTCATCTGGTGAATGAAATATCCCAACAAACTCAAGGACAGCCCAGAGGAGGCCGCTTCCGTCCGTGGGTGATATTTCCTTCCAGGCTTCTGTACCACTCGATTGTGTCATTTAAAAAAAATTCCCTGTCACCATGGCTAGCAGAAGAGGTATAAGAGAACAAGGAATAAATATGGCTGGAATTCTTTAAAAGTCACTATATTTTGTTCATTTTTTTCCTTCCTTCGAATATGCCCAGTGACAGGAAATCTATGCTTTTCAAAATAACAAGAAACTCACTATAAGAGAGATAAACTGGTGGACAATTGAGACTGCACTTGCCTTTTCTAATTCCTTCTAGACATTTCAAACTGTTTAGTAAATCTGTGTGACCCTCGCAACATTTTGGAATATTATCTTCCCGCATTTTTATTAGGGAAAATGAGGTGCACAGAAGATTCCTAGGGCAAATAAACTGATGCCTAAGTCGTCCTCCTCTGCAAATGTTTCCTGGTGTTTATTAAATACCTACTTATAATGAAAGGTTATGTTAAGGACTCATAAATTATGGGAGCAACCTCACAGTTGTTCAGGAGCTTGGTGCTAATGTGACAGACTTCAAACTAGCCTTAGCGTGCCCCAAGGGAAGTCAGAGCTTTTCTGAGATTCATGGGCAAATATACTTCCAAATGTACTTTGTCTTAAAAACCAACTTTAGAACCAGAGTGTGGTCGAAGTCTTCCATGTTGCCAATCTCTCACTTTCTCTTCACAGCAGAGGGCAATCCTTCATTCACTTACCAAGTGTCCGGTGGCTCAGTGGCCCCTAGATGACACAACCGGGTCAAAGGAACAACTTGAAATATGGTGTAGGGTTGAAAAAGGAAAGATTTTAATAATTGGTTAGCAAATTCTTCTGCAAGTCAAGTGATTTCCAATTCTTTGTTTTCAACAAAACTAAACGATGATCTGACTGAATCCTCAGCTGATTAACCATTACATTTTTTCTTGGTATTTTGTGTGTGAGTTTTGGTAAATTACTCAGAAGGAGTTCAAACAAGAGCATTGCTGAACAACATAACAAACTGCTTCGATTCCCATCCACTTATTTATGTGACCTGCATTAACACTGTTTTTATATCTATAAAAATAAAACTCGAAATAAAACTGATGTTGTACACTCATTCCAGCAGTAAATAATATTTATTCACAGACCTACAAACTAATTAAAAATAGAAATCACTATCTTCAGAAATGCATTTCTACTTTTATTTTTTATGTGTAATGTTTATCAAAATTTATAATGCATGTTGTGCTGATCGAATGTATATTGCTAATAATTGCAACAATAGCTCAGCACAGAAGAAATTTAGCACATGAAGCCTTGTGGTCACAGGACATTTTTAAAAATTAAATTTTAATTTATATAATAATTTAGTGGAAGGAAAAGTGTGACAGGGAGACAAACAAAAGACTTAAAACTATAAAAAATATACTGCAGTAGCATAAAATTCTGTGGGAAAAGTGGTATGGAAGTGTAAGTTTAATAAAGAAATAAGAGTGCAACGTGGTATTTGTCATCCTGTGTCTAGATTATTTCACTTAACATAATGTCTTTCAGGCTCATCCATGTTGCTGCAAATAACAGAATTTCTCTCTTTTTGGGGTGCAATAATATTCCAATATGTCTATATACCACATTTTCTTTTTCTGTTAATCTTTTGATGGATACCTAATTTGATTCCCTTTCTTGACTATTGTGAAGAGTCCTGCAATAAATATGGGAGTGCCGATATGTCTTTTGACATCCTAGTTTTCTTTCTGTTGGAAAATAAAACAGTGGCATTTTGAAACATTTTGCAAACCCCTTTAATGTCTGACTTAATAAAAGATATCTGGATTCATACCTTTGTGTTTCCACTCAATATTTTGTGATATTATATGTTTTGTAGCCCTTGGAAAACACTCTTGTATATTTGTTAGACAAAGTGCAAAAGGCAAATCTCTAAATATAAAATAATTTTGATATAAAAGTTGTTATGAACCTCCAAGGTTTTTAGAATGATGCTTCGAGACAGGGAGGGGAACTAGAGAGAGGCTGATTATCAAGTATGAAAATAAAGTTAGGTGGGATGAGTAAGTTCTAGTGTTCTACATCACAGCAGGGTGGTTAGAGTCAACAGTAATTTATTGCATATTTCAAAGTAGCTAGAAGAAAGGATTTTGAATGTTCCTAACAAGAAATGATAAATATTTGAGGGAATGGATGTGATGATTACCCTTATTTGATCACTATACATAATACACATGTACTGAGATAATATACTGTACCTCATAAATATGTATCATGATTTGTCAAGTAAAATTTATAAATATGTTGTTGCTGACCTGTGCTACATAGTTAGTCCTATAATGACTGTGACTACATTAAACATTTACAGACTTTATTTTCATGGCACTATTTCCTAAATAAATATTTTCATAGCATTTTAAAAAAAAGAAATAAGATTTTCTAATGCTAAGGCAGAACTTAGTCATGTACTTTTTTAAAAATTAATTTATTTCAATTCATTGTACACAAATGGAGTATAGCTGTTTTTCTCTGGTTGTACACAAAGTAGAGTCACACCATTTGTGTAATCATACATGTACATAGGGTAATGATATTTGTCTCATTCTATTATTATTCTTACCCCCCACCCCAATCCCACCCCTCTTTTCCCTCTATGCAATGCATCCTTCCTTCATTCTTGCCTCCCTTTCACCCCGCATTATGCATCATCACTTATCAGAGAGATCATTCAACCTTTGGATTTTTGGGATTGGCTAATCTCACTTAGCATGACAGTCTCCAACTTCATCCATTTACCTACAAATGCCATAATTTTATGGCTGAGTAATATTCCATTGTGTATATATATCACAGTTTCTTTATCCATTCATCTATTGAAGGGCATCTTGGTTGGTTCCACAATCTAGCTATTGTGAATTGAGCCGCTATGAACATTGATGTAGCTGCATCACTGTAGTATGCTGATTTTAAGTCCTTTGGGTATAAACTGAGGAGTGGGATAGCTGGGTCAAATGGTAGATCCAGTTCAAGTTTTCTGAGGAATTTCCATACTGCTTTCCAGAGGGGCTGCACTAATTTGCAACCCCACCAGCAATGTATGAGTTACCTTTTTCCCCCACATCCTCGCCAACACCTGTTGTTGCTAGTATTCTTGATAATAGACATTCTAATTGGGGTGAGATGAAATCTTTAGGTGGTTTGATTTGCATTTCTCTTATTACTAGAGATGTTGAACATTTTTTCATATATCTGTTGATTGCTTGTAGATCTTCTGTAAAGTGTCTGCTCATTTCCTTAGCCCATTTATTCATTGGGTTATTTGTATTCTTGGGGTAAAGTTTTTGAGTTCTTTGTATATTCTGGAAATGAGTGCTCTATCTGAAGTGTATGTGGCAAAGATTTTCTCCTACTCTGTAGGATCTCTCTTCACATTGCTGATTGTTTCCTTTGCTGAGAAAAAGCTTTTTAGTTTGAACCTATTGATTCCAGCTTTTATATCTTGTGCTTTGGGAGTCATGTTAAGGAAATGTGGTCCTAGGCCAACATGATGAAGATTTGGACCTACTTTTTCTTCTATTAGGTGCAGGTCTCTGGTCTAATTCCTAGGTCCTTGATCCCTTTTGAGTTGAGTTTTGTGCAGGGTGAGAGATAGGGGTTTAGTTTCATTTTGCTGCATATGGATTTCCAGTTTTCCCAGCACCATTTGTTGAAGAGGCTATCTTTTCTCCATTGTATGTTTTTGGCGCCTTTGTCTAGTATAAGAAAACCGTGTTTATGTGCATTTATCTCTGTGTTCTCTATTCTTTACCATTGATCTACCTGCCTATTTTGGTGCCAATAGCATGCTATTTTTGTTAATATTGCTCTGTAGTATAGTTGAAGGTCTGGTATTGTGATACCTCCTGCTTCACTCTTCTTGCTAAGATTTGCTTTAGCTATTCTGGGTCTCTTATACCTCCAAATGAATTTCATGATTGCTTGCTCTATTTCTATGAGGTCCGTTATTGGGATTTTAATTGGAATTGCATTGAATTTGTTTAGCGCTTTTGGTAGTAAGGCCATTTTGATGATATTAATTCTGCCTATCCAAGAACATGGGAGATTTTTCCATCTTCTAAGATTTTCTTTAATTTCTTTCTTTAGTATTCTGTAGTTCTCATTGTAGAGGTCTTTCACCTCTTTTGTTAGATTGATTCCCAAATATTTTATTTTTTTTTGAGGCTATCGTGAATGGGGTAATTTTCCTATTTTCTCTTTCAGAGGATTTATCACTTACAAATAAAAATGCATTAGATTTATGAGCATTAATTTTATATCCTGCTACTTTACTGAATTCATTTATGAGTTCCAGAAGTTTTCTGGTGGAATTTTTCAGCTCCTCTAAATATAGAATCATGTTATCAGCAAACAGGGATAATTTGAGCTCTTCTTTTCTTATTCGTATCCCTTTAAGTTCTTTGGTCTGTCTAATTGCTCTGGCTAGAGTTTCAAGGACAATGTTGAATAGAAGTGGTGAAAGAGGGCATCCCTGCCTTGTTTTCAGGGGGAATGCTTTCAATTTTTCTCCATGTGGAATGATGTTGGCCATGGGCTTAGCATAGATAGCCTTTACAATGTTGAGTTATGCTCCTACTATTCCTATTGTGTTTTTTTTTTTTTTTTTTTGATACTGGGGATTGAACCCAGGGGCACTCTTCCACTGAGCCACATCCCCAGCCCTATTTTGTATTTTATTTAGAGACAGGGTCTCACTGAGTTGCCTAGGGCTTCACTAAGTTGCTGAGGCTGGCTTCGAACTGGCGATCCTCCTGCCTCAGCCTCCCAAGTGCTGGGATTACAGGAGTGTGCCACCACGCCTGGCTATTCCTATTTTTTCTAGTGTTTTGAGCATGAAGGGGTGCTGTATTTTATCAAATGCTTTTTCTGCATCTATTGAAATAATCATGTGGTTCTTGACTTTAAGTCTGTTGATGTGGTGAATTACATTTATTGATTTCTGGATGTTGAATCAACCTTGCATCCCTGGGATGAAACCCACTTGATCATGGTGCACTATCTTTTTAATATGCTTTTTTGTATGCAATGTGCTAAAATTTTGTTAAGGATTTTTGCATCTATGTTCATTAGGGATATTGGTCTGATATTTTCTTTTCTTGATGTATCTTTGTCTGGTTTTGGTATCAGGGTGTTATTAACTTCATAGAATGAGTTTGAAAGGGTTCCTTCCTCCTCTATTTCATGGAATATTTTGAGGAGTATTGGAATGATCTTCCTTGAAGATCTTGTAGAACTCGGCTGTGAATCCATCTGGTCCTGAACTTTTCTTTGTTGGTAGGCTTTTGATGACTTCTTCTATTTCATTGGTTGAAATTGATCTATTTAAATTATGTATGTCCTCCATATTCAGTTTGGGTGGCTCATATGCCTCTAGGAACCTGTTGATGTCTCAAGATTTTCTATTGGAGTATACATTTTCAAAATAGCTTCTAATTATGTTTCGTTTTTCAATAGTGTCTGTTGTGATATTTCCTGTTTCATCACGAATTTTAGTAATTTGAGTTTTCTCTCTCCTCTTCGTTAGTGTGGCTAAGGGTTTATTCATTTTGTTCATTTTTTTTCAAAGAACCAACTTTTTGTTTTGTCGATTTTATGAATTGTCTCTTTTGTTTCAATTTCATTGATTTCCACTCTGATTTTCATTATTTTCTGTCTTCTATTACTTTTAGTGATGAACTGTTCCTCTTTTTCTAAGGCTTTGAGCTGTAATGTGAGGTCATTGATTTGTTGACATTTCATTCTTTTATTGAATGCACTCCATGCAATGAATTTTCCTCTTAGCACTGCTTTCATAGTATCCCAGAGATTTTGATATGTTGTATCTTTGTTCTTGTTGATCTCTAAGAATTTTTTTATTTCCCCCCCTAATGTCTTCTGTTATCCATGCATCATTTAATAGCATATTATTTAATCTCCAGGTGTTGGAGTAATTTCCGTTTTTTATTTTATCATTGATTTCTAATTTCATTCCATTATGGTCTGATAGACTACAAGGTAGTATCTCTATCTTTTTGTATTTGCTAAGAGTAGCTTTGTGACATAACGTATGGTCTTTTTTAGAGGAGGATCCACGAGCTGCTGAGAAGAAAGTGTATTCGCTTATTGATGGATGGAATATTCTATATATGTCTGTTAAGTCTAAGTTGGCGATTGTGTTATTGAGTTCTATGGTTTCTCTGTTCAGTTTTTATTTGGAAGATCTGTCCAGTGGTGAGAGAGGTGTGTTAAAGTCACCCAGTATTATTGTGTTTTGGTCTATTTGATTCCTGGAATTAAGAAGGATCTGATTGATGTACATGGATGCACTATTGTTTGGGGCATAAATATTTATGATTGTTATGTCTTTCTGATTTACGCTTTCCTTAAGCAGTATGAAATGTCCTTTATCCCTTCTAAATAATTTTGGCTCAAAGTCTGCTTTATCTGATATGAGGATGGAAACCCCTGCTTTTTTACTGAGTCTGTGTGCGTGGTATGTTTTTTCCTATCCTTTCACCTTTAGCCTGTGGGTATCTTTTTCCATGAGATGCATCTCTTGGAGGCAGCATATTGTTGGGTCTTTCTTTTAAATCCAATCTGCCAGTCTATGTCTTTTGATTGATAAGTTCAGGTCATTTACATTCAGGGTTATTATTGAGATATGATTTGTATTCCCAGTCATTTTGGCTTATTTTTGGTTTTTAACTTGACTTGGTTTCCCTTTATTTGGCTATTCCTTTAGGGTAGTTCCTCCCTATGCTGGTTTACATTGTTGATCTTCATTTCTTCCTCGTGGAATATTTTGCTGAGAATGTTCTGTAGTGTTGGCTTTCTATTTGTAAATTCTTTTAGCTTTTGTTTATTGGAAGGATTTTATTTCATCTTCAAATCTGAAGGTAAGTTTTGCTGGGTATAAGATTCTTGGTTGGCATCCATTTTCTTTCAGATCTTGAAATATGTTGTTCCAGGTCCTTCTTGCTTTAGGGTCTGTGTTGAGAAATCTGCTGATAACCATATTGGTTTCCCCCTGAATGTAATCTGATTTTTTTCTCTCACAGCCTTTAAAATTCTACCTTTATTTTGTATGTTAGGTCCTTTCATTATAATGTGCTTTGGTGTTGATCTGATGTAATTTTGTGCATTTGGTGTCCTGTAAGCCTCTTGTACTTGATTTTCCATTTCATTTTTCAGATGTAGAAAATTTTCTGATATTATTTCATTGAATAGATTATTCATTCCTTTGGTTTGTATCTCTTGCCTTCCTCATTCCCAATAACTCTCAAATTTGGTCTTTTCATGATATCCCATAATTCTTGTAGGCTTTATTCATAAATTCTTACTATCTTCCCTGTTTGGTCAACTTTGTTTTCAAGATTAAATATTTTGTATTCAATGTCTGAGGTTCTGTCTTCCAGGTGATCTAGCCTGTTGGTTATGCTGTCCATTGAGTTTTTAATTTGTTTTATTGTTTCCTCCATTTCAAGGAGTTCTGTTTGGTTTTTTTCAGAACCTCTATCTCTTTATTGAAATGATCTTTAGCTTCCTGTAACTGTTCTTTTAACTGTTGATTGGTGCGATAATTCATTGCGTGCATTTGCTCTCTCATCACATTGTTTGCTTCTCTGATCATTTTAATTATGTACACTCTGAACTCCCTTTCTGACATTTCTTCTGCCCTGCTATCATTGAATTCTGTTGATGTAGCATCTAGGTTTATTTGAGACACGTTCTTCCCCTGTTTTCTCATGTTGCTCATGTATCTTCCCCTCTATCTGTCAGAATTTGAGGTATTGCAGCTTCCCCCCTATAGACTTGTGGTTTCCTTGCAGGTTTCCAACACCTCACCAACTAGTCTTCAGTAACACTAGACCGTGGGCTGGGGCCAGGCGAGGGTATGTCTGGGCCTCTGGGCTGGGCCTCTTGGTGGCTGCCCCCACGCAGAAGTCCCATTGGAGCACTCAGGAGCAACATACCAGGTGCAGAAGTCTCAGGAGTCTGTGCTGGGCTGAGCCTGATATCTGTCTCTGTGCCTGCCTTACAGACCTGGAAGTCTCTTGGGACTTGACTGGGCTGAACCCAAACCTCTGAGCTGAGTGAGCCTCCCCAAGTGGGAGACCCAAGTGTCCACTCTGCCCACCCACCACTCGCTGACGTCTCCCACTTCTGCACTGTGCTGGCTGCCCCCTCCCCGAAGTTCCATGGGAGCACTCAGGGCCTACATACCAGGTGCAGAAGTCTCAGGTGTCTGCGCTGGGCTGAGCCTGATGTCTGTCTCTGTACCCACCTCCTGGACCTGGAAGTCAGTCACGTACTTTTGAAACTGGATGTCTGAGGCCAGGTTCCCCAGGAAATGACTCTGGAACAGAGGTTTATCAGGACATTCCCTAAGAACAAATCTGTGGGAAAGTAAGCAAGTAGAATTGGGCTAAGAGAAAGGATGGGCTGTGATGTAGTTGCTGGTGAGGTTGCAGCCCACCAATGGGGAGCTCCAGGGCTGGGATTACCAAATGGAGGTGAGGAATCAGACCTCAGTTTCCATGACAGAGCAATGGGTCCCTGTTGGTTGCTTCCTTGGGAAGGAACACAACCTGGGGTTAGGTGGTCTCTTCAGTCAAAAGCAGTTCCTGTAGAGAAATTCAGATACTACACCCCTCTCCAGGTAACTGGGAGATGAATGCATCTACTGTGAAGAGTGTCAGGTGGAACCCCAGAGCACCCACTGAAGAGACGAAGGTAATATAAAATTGCTATGGCATTTTTATTACATTGGACTCAAGTAGAAAAGAGATGTAGCCATTTTATCTTAAAATATCCTATTTTATAACAGGCTAAAAATTGTATCTGTGAATACTATTTCAATTTATGAACAGTTTTAGATGTCAATGAAAAAAAATGTGTGAGATACAGTTTTCCCAACTCTCTTAGAGGTATGTGCACAAAAATATTTGAAGAGTACTGGTATAAAGGACAAGGTGAAAGTGCACTGCTGTTTTTCAAGCTACTTGGCATGGCAGTCATCACAAGGCAGTTGCCAAAATTTTGATTAATGTGACAAATTTTTTGGCTACATACTACTCTAAGTGATGTCTGTCAGCGTGTGAATGAATGGGTCATGCTGTTTGGTGTTGCCACAAGCAAGCGGAGTCCCTGTACAATATTTAACTGTTTCTGGGGAAGGAAATATGTCTGTCCAGGGTGTCTGTCCACAAACACTATTAGGGCAGTTGACAGTTGTACTCAAAGAGCATCCAGTGCTAGAGAGCATGGGGTCAACAAACTTTTCTCTCAAGGACCAGATGGTAAATATAGAATATATGCTTGCAACCATCCAATCCTGCCATTTTAAAGCTAAAACAGTGATAGACAATACTTAAACAAGTGGTTGTGGCTCTGTTTCAATAAATCTTTATTTTTAAAAATAAGGTGAAGGTGTATCAGATATGGCTTGAGAGTTATGGACCTCTGCTAAAATCTTACCAAGCCAATTGTTCTGTAACTGTGTAGATTAATCTTCATTTATCAATAGGCCTTGGACATTTTAGTATTTCAAAGACACGGCTTAAACACAAAAATTTGGGAAAAGCTACCACAAGTAAATAATTGATTTTTAAAATGTATAACATCTTTTTTTTAATGTATAACATTGATTTTTTTAATGTAAAAATTTGTTCTAATTAGTTATATATGACAGTAGAGTGCATTTATACATTTTGATGTCGTACATAAATGGAGTATAATTTCTCATTTTTCTGATTGTATACATTGTAAGATCACATCAGTCATGCAGTCATATATGTACATGAGGTATAATCACATGGTGGGATGGATGACTTGTCAGAATCCTCCTCTCTTGTTAAGATTGTGATTAAAGAGCTTCATCTTAGGATTTCAATCCTTTCTTCCCTTCCTTCCCCATCTTCTCTGTTACATCTGTTAGAATGCAAATGTGAGACATTGTAAAGAAGGAAAAAACTAGAATTCTCACACATTCCGTGTCACACAGGCTGACTTGTTCTTCAGGAGAACTTAGCTCTATGAGACAAGTGATGTGATCTGTTCTGATCCTGTACAATCCCCAGTGCCAAGAACAGTGTCTGGCACATGGCAGGTGAATGAGTGTAAGAATTGAAGTACAGATTGGGATAGTATTTTGTTATGTTTTTCTGAAGAATTTTAAGCCCAAATTTGACTGATATTGGTAGATTCAAGGAATGTCTGAAGATAAAAGAATTATTTTCACAAAATGTTAGAAATGATAGGAACACGACAGATCACAGATTCCATTTGTTCCTCTTAATGGATGTGATGTAGACAACAGAGGCTCATGGGATCTGAGGAGGGGTTACTCATTCACTGGGGACTAAAATAGGATTGGAATTCCATTCTCTAGAGCCTGTTTTGACTTCACAATGCTATTTTTCATTAGTCAAAATTTTCTTTTTACATACACAGAATCCTAATTTCTAATCAAATTCACTCTCAAAATCTCAGTTTTGTTTTTTTTGTTGTTGTTTGTTTTTCAGAATAGCTAGTTCGGTTCTTGTCTTGCAAACACTGAAATAGAAATTTTCCAAAGCAGTTTAAAATGAAGTATTTTGGTCGTTCAGATTATAGAAGTCCCTGATGTGTGTCACTACCCTTTTTCATCCCCACTGAGACTGCCCAAAGTTCATAGAGACAGCAGAAATTCCACATACTATTATTTCATGCTCACACACACAAGTGTG
This sequence comes from Glaucomys volans, assembly GCA_020662805.1. NCBI lineage: Eukaryota > Metazoa > Chordata > Mammalia > Rodentia > Sciuridae > Glaucomys > Glaucomys volans. The sequence goes on along the minus strand of JAJEJO010005113.1, from coordinate 123,410 downwards.
TGCCTTTGCACGCATACCCTGACACTGACTGAAGAACAGAGACTCGCCAACAAGAACAGAACCTGTCTCCATGGAAGCACACACAAAAGTCTCCAGCAGAATTCCACAAATCACAAACCTGTCTAAGTATATACAAATTGGCTTAAACTCAAATCTAAATCACCAAATCAACTTCAGCAGCTTGTTAGACTTCTGAGACTTTTTTCAATCTCCAGAGGTCAGAGTTGGGCATCAGAACTTTAAAAAATATCTCCCCCAGGTGACTGCTGTGTGCAACCAAGATTTCACACCACTGATCTCAAGTCTGAATAGCTGTAGAGACTAAAAAACTATAAATGTGACAGTAAAAGTGATTTCATAAGCCAATTTAAATTGGTGTATTATGCATTTACTATTTTACTTTACTCTTTTATTCTGTTTTGCCTTCTTTTTCACTTCTTTACTCATGAAGTTGCCCAATGCTATGAGGAAGGTACTATTAGTTTCATCTTACAGATGAAACTAAAGCACAGAAAGGTGGAGCAACATATTCCAGACACAGAGTTGGAAGAGACACAATTGGGAGTCAGCCCAGGTGAAATGGCTGCAATCTGGAGCAGAAGTTCTCAGAGTTTGGCTTGCATAAGACTGAAAAACTTATTAAGATAGAATAAACCCTGAGACTTTCTGATTCATTAGGCTACAAGACACCTGAAAATGTGAAATTTAAAAAAAAATTGTTCTTTTTAGTTATACATGATAGAATTTTCTTTTCGTACCAGGGATTGAACTCAGAGGCACTTGATGGACCACTGAGCCATATCCCCAGCCCTATTTGTATTTTTTAGAGACAGGGTCTCACTGAGTTGCTTAGCACCTTGCTTTTGCTGAGGCTGGCTTTGAACTTCAGACCCTTCTACCTTAGCCTCCCGAGCAGCTGGGATCATAGGTGTGCACCACTGTGCCAGCAGTAGAATGTATTTTGAGGCATCATATATACGTGGAGTATAACTTCCCACTTTTGTGGTTGTACGGGATGTGGAGTTACACTGGTTGTGTATTCATATATGAACATAGGAAAGTTATGTCCAATTCATTCTACTGTCTTTCCTATTCCCATCCCCCTCCCTAAATCTTACCTCCCCCTCCAATCTAGTGAACCTCTACTCCCCACCCCGCTATTGTGAGTCAATATTTGCGTATCAGAGAGAACATTTGGCCTTTTTTTTGGGGGGGGGAGATTGGTTATTTCACTCAGCATGATAGTCTTCAGTTCCATCCATTTACCAGCAAATGCCATAATTTCATTCTTTTTTTTGGCTGAGTAATAATCCATTGTGTAAATGTACCACATTGAAAATGTGAATTCTTAACAAATTCCTGTGTGATGCTGATGCTGCTGGAACACAGACTAGACTTAGAGAACCTAGAGTCCAAGTTGTTTTAAAAAGCTCACCCGGCAATGCCAAGGTACTCTATAGTTTGAGAGCCACTGCTCTCAGTGGTTCACAGCTTGGGCTGCATTCCAAAGTTCCCTGGGAAGCTTTTAAAATCCTGATGTTCAAGCTGCACCCCAGACCAATAGCTCTTTGGGGGAGGCTGGACATCAATAGTTTTTAAAGTCTCCCTGGCAGCTGTGACAGTGAACCTTGACTTTAGAGTATAGGGTATTAGCTATGACATTGTACCTGCCCTCCATAGCACTGAGACGAGACTTCCATAGCATAGTGCCATCACAATTGCAAAGATAATGCTGGTTCATTGTTCTGTCACCCAAATGGCAGTATTTCTGTTATACATCATTGGTCTGTAAGATGAGACTAAGCATCCTTCCCTTTACCACTGGGACCTGGTATTCTGGAGTGGAATTCTTCTTCCATAATAACTAGATTCTGTTATTTTTACATCCTAGTCACCATTTGCAAACTGACTTTTGTGAGGCTTGGTCTTGGTAGATTTGTGGTTGACTTAGCTTCTGGATGGCCATGGCGGGGTAAGTGCTGCTTCTCTAGGAGAGCTCATGCTCATGGAAATCACCAGCAGTTGCCTACATGGTCCCTCTGGCTTAATGCACAATGCTTGTGCACCCTCTCCCACCCACGTCAAGGGGTCTCCTCTTATGTGAGCACCTCTAACCATGATACACAAGCTTCATACTTGTCCAGTCTGCACCTGAAAAACGACTGCCTCAGCTGATTCCAAGGAGTTGGGGAAGGACCAAATCACAGTGCTTGTTCATCTTCCTTTCCAAGTATGTGCCTCTAGGGGAAATCAGGGTCTAATAAACATGAATTGTCTTGAAGAGAGAAATAAATTAAAAAAGAGTAGCTTCAGGGTAATAATTTGGAAGGGATCACAGTGGTCTCATCGATTTTACCTGTTAGTATGTAATGGTGTTCTCCACTTAAGGGTTATGATCACACATATCTTGCATTGTTCCTGTGCAACAGAATCTTAATGGCAAACAAAGTGCAGGTGTTTTAATTTCCATTTTATAGGTGAGGCAAAAAATCACTGAGATTTTCTACCCTTTTGTTCTTAAGTATTGCCTTCTATGTAATTTCTTCAGGGGTACCTGCCAATTATTTTTAAAATTTATCTGTATATTTAATTTTCTGTTAATGCAACTGCCAATATTTTTAAGAATTTTTTTTTCCTCAAAGTTTTATCCAGTCTTCAATCCAAATATACCTGTTCATTTTCGATGGTCACTTGCTGCTTGCTAATTTTTTCATGTCATGTCATTTGCCCTTCAATAGATGAATGGCTAAAGAAACTGTGGTATATATACACAATGGAATATTACTCAGCCATAAAGAAGAATAAAATTATGGCATTTGTAGGTAAATGGATGATGTTGGAGACTGTTATGCTCAGTGAGGTTAGCCAATCCCAAAAATCCAAAGGCCGAATGGTCTCTCTGATAAATGAATGATGATGCATAATGCAGGGGGGGAAGGGTGGCAAGAATGGAGGAAGGATAGATAGCATAGAGGAAAGGGAGGGGTGGGGTTGGGGTGGGGGGGTAAGAATAATAACAGAATGTGTGACAGACATCATTGCCCTGTGTACATGTATGAATGCACAGATGGGGTGACTCTACTTTGTGTACAACCAGAGAAACAATAGCTGTACTCCATTTGTGCTCAATGAATCAATAAGCAAATAAAATAAATAAATAAATAAATAAATAAATAAATAAATAAATAAAAGAAATAAAAATAAACAAATAAATAAAAATTTTCTTTAAATAGTATAATTACATAATACATGTAGTTATTTTCTTTTATAAAACTGAGTCTTCTATTATCTGGAATCCTTGATAATCTGGTTCTGTGGTTTGTTGTTTATGCTGATTTTCATTCAGAATTTGCCATTTTGTGCTGTACTGAGTTCATCTTAATTTGTGAATGATCCTTTTGAAGTCCATTTTATGTGCCAAGTGTTAATAAAGCTTCCAATCATTGTGGGCTCAAGGTCCTGATATTCAATCTCAATACTAATATTCTATCCTCTTCAGGGCAACCTTGGTTTTCCCTTGCGCTTACCCAGGTCACTGCTGGTTTTAGCTCTTTTTTGAAGAGTTTATTTCCTGCAAATTCAGCAATAAAATGTTTCAAGTTTTGAGGCCCTTTATAGTATCAAGTCTTACGTTACAGAAGGTAAACTTTTAATAATACCTTTAAAATAATTACATTATTAAATCAAAAATTAAAATTAAATGTATATCTATATATTTACTTAAATAGATACACTTATTTAAATGTGTTTTTATTAATTTATTTGAAGTATTTATAGGTACAAACATATTCATAAGTTCAAGTGTGCAAGGAGAGGATTTGAATTGAATGTGAAAATACTAGAAATTGAGACTAAAGTTTTTCATGACTGAAGAGTCTTAAATGATGTCTTAACTCAATTGTCTTAAAATGTTTGTGAAGAGATTTTAAAGTTGCAATACTCTTGTTATTAGCATTTAACATTGTAATACTCTTTTTAGTGGCATTCAAAATTGTAATGTTCTTGCTAGTGACATTTCTTCCCTTGTTTCAACTTCAAGGAAGGGTTTACAGATGCATCAAGGAAATAACTAGGATGTATTAAATTTCAGAGAACAAAAGAGCTAGGTATTCTTCTGAGCACACACTTTTTCCATTTTTCTTTTTCTTTTTTTTTTTTCTGCTTTATTGTACCTTGTCGACTGTACCTGGTAAAATAATATTGGCTTAAAGACTTTTTGTACTTAGTTTGAGTTACAAGCCCCCTTAAAAAGGGGAGTAAGTTATCATTGTGCTGCTATAACAAAATATCTGAGATTATTGATTTGTGACAACAGAAATTTATTTCTCACAGTTCTGGAGGTTGGAAAGTCTATGGTCATGGTGTAACAGGTCTGATATTTCCTGAAGGTCTGTTGCTTAGAGACAGACTTGTCTTCATAGGATAGAAAAGCAGGAAGAGGGAGGCTGCTTTCTGAAGTCTCTGAAGTCTCTCTTATAAAGGAATTAATCTAATCACCGAGGATGGAATTTTTAAGGCCCAATCACCTCCCAATGAACCTCCTCATAACTTTGGGTGTGGAATTCTAAGATGGATAGTCTAACATTTAAGATGTTCCATTGGGGGGAAACTGGGTGATGAATACCAGAACCTCTCTGTACACTATTTTGCAAATTCTTGCAAATTTATCATTATCTAAAAATTTTTTTAAAAAATTTAAACATCAGAGTAAGAAAGTAGGGTAAGACCTACTGGAAAGGGTATATTAAGGAAAATGTTGCTCCTGTCTCCAACTAGGCCTTAAAAGAGTGACGAGAAGAGTCTTCACAGCAGTGCATGGTTTGTTACAGATCTCCAGAGGCATTATGGGCCCAGGCCTTCACCAGAGATAGCACACATTTGCTTACTGGCTGTGTACTCTGTAATGAAATCCCTGAGTGACCCAGCAGGGTGACAGGAAACTGTACAAGTGCACAGAGAACTAGTTATCTTCTCCTTGGAGACACAACTAATAACTACTTTTAAATGTATAGTGTTATTTTGATAGTTATTAATCCCATGTTTTGCAAACAAACACCATAAATTAGCACCACAGGAAAAATGAACTGTATGGAGTCTACAAAAATAAGAGGAAACAAAACTTTTAAGGCAGATCACTTAAAATTATAAGAGGATAAAAAGGATCTGTGTTTTAACTGGGTTAGGAACAATTGTAAACATTTGTAAACACTTCTGTTTGTGGTGCAATGCAGCTTTGATTAATTGCAATGTATGTGTATGATTAATCATTTTCTACATAGTGGCAACATTTGACAGAAAAATTACAAATAAGGAGGTGTCTTTCTATGATTCTTAAACTGTATTAATATTTTAAATCAATTAACAGCTTAGTGGATAGAGTGGGGAAAAGTAACAAACTAATTTAGTTTCCACAAGCAACTTGAACAATTTCCACTACTCACTATTTTACATTTTGCAGAATTTCCATTTGTATTAATAACTTATTACTTCTATTAAACATGCATTTTCCCTAAAGCTTAATGTTTCTTCAGAGAAGACCAATTAACTGGGACAGTCTTTTCTTAGCTAGCCAATTATTTTAATTACTAAAATTGTAAAAAATGTGCTTCCTCTACATACATTTGACCAGTTGAACTTGTCCAAAGAATGCACTGACTTTATATTCCAAGAAATGGAAGGATTTTAGAGAAATACGTAGATACCAAAAACAAAATAAAACAAACAAATAGGAAACCTGTAGAGACATTTGGGGCTCTGCAGAGCGATAGATGAACAATTCTGTGCTTTTATTTCATTACTTCTTAGCCCTTTATTTACCTTCACTTTGGTGCCTTTCCAATCCAGCAGTCCTTTGTTCTTGTTTTTCATTCAGCTTCCTTGTTCTCTTTGTGCAAATCTATGGCTTAATACTGGACAGGCAATTACTGTAACTAAGGGGCCATAAAGGGAGAGGTGGGGCCCTACTATAGCAAAACTTGAGGGTTTGCTTCCTTATTCTTCTGGGACTGGTATTAAAAATGAGTGAATTCCATGTTCAATGAGTATTGGAGTTAAAGCAAAAAGTAATTTAAAAAAAGTATTCCATTCGTAGCCCACTAAGGGCCCAGTGATGCCTAACATGAGGGAATCACTGAGGAGGTATGTGTGTTGGGGGCAGTTAGCACCCTTCTGGCCAGCTAGGAGGCCATTCATTTTCATGCAAATGACAGAATTTCCTGAAGGGCAAGTCAAAAGTTCTTTTCACTTTGCAGAGAAAAGCTGAACCAGCAACTGGAGAGGAAAAAGGAGACCAGTAATGATGAGAAGGCTTAGTATTACAATTCTAATAAAGTAGGAAAGGTGGTAAGCATATTAGTAGAATGAAAGATATAATAAAGACAGAGAGAAAAAATCCCTTCATGGAAACATAGAGCAAAGGCAGCAAATCTCTAGTAACTCATGCTGGTTTTGCTGGTGATAGGGATACTTGCAAAGGGCATGATCAAACCCTAGTGCTGAGCACAATGTGCTACACTGTGAGACTCAAAGCAGAACATGGGGGACTCAGAAGGGTTTGAAAGAAGCAAGGCTAAAATTATAATCTCAGTCTAGATGTCATTTCATTCATTTGTTAGTTCATTCTTAATCTCCTTGAAATACAGATTTACTTATTCCTTCATTCCACAGAGCACATTTACTAAAGGGAATCAATGGCCAAAATTCCATTCTTTTGCATGTTATCTCTTCTAGTTTGTTCTCACCAAGAAAGCAGAGCCTGAGGCAAAAGCACTTAAACTACTACTTCCCTTTTTATTATATATATATATTATTTATTATATATTATATATTTATATATATACATTTATATATAATATAATATATAATATTATGTATTATTATATATTTATTATATATTATTTATTATATATATTCATTTATTTATTTATCTTTTTGGTTGTAGATGGATACAATACCTTTACTTTATTTATTTTTATGTGGTGCCAAGATGGAATCCAGTGCCTCACAAGTGTTAGGCAAGGGCTCTACCACTGAGCCAGGTAGAGCACTTGCCTAAACTACTACTTCTCTAGGGAGCCCAGTCAGTACCTTGGGAGCCTGGATGAGGAAAGACCAGTGAGAGGGGAAAAGGGAGAGATCAGTCCCTAAACTGTTGCACTGAGGTGATACTGTTTAGGATCCAGGTCAACTGATGATCATTCTCACCAAATTGTCTTCTGAAGCTTTAAGGATAACTGTGCCTCAGGATCATACAGTGTGGGGAGGAGTGAGAAGCATCTCAAAGCAACAGGGAAGCTCTAGGGTGCAGAGTGAGAAGCAATAGGGATTTGGCTTGCTATGATGTGAAACTAGTCAGGTTGTGACCACTTAAAGTTGTTTGCAGTAATGGTGGGTACATGGATGGTCAAGGGTTTAGGACAATGATAAAAAGATCTGAGGTGGTACCCAAGAGGTGTCTAATCCATACACATTCCTGTGTTAGGTAGTAGTAATGGCAGTGAAATGTGCATCAATAACATAGCAAGGTCACAGGGTTTCTTTGAATTGCCTTTTAATACACCATCTAGTAACTTATAGAGCAACAAATGTACTAACCCTGTGACTAGTCAGGTGGAAATAAAGAAAATTAAGTAAGAAATATGTCAAGAAAGAAAGAGCCATAGGGCTAACTGCTGGAAGGGTCTACTGAGGTCATTGTAAAGTTAGAATGTATAGCCCCAGGTTCCTCAGTATATTTCAGAAGGAAATTTCATTAATAGTGCAGGCATACTAAGATGAAGTACGTTTGGTCACTGAGTACAGTATCCACATTAACACAGGATTGACTTGTAGGTGAAGCCCCTCTTCTACCCGTCCCACCCCTGACAGTCACCATGACAGTTTTGGAGAGGACCAACTAGGATCAAAAACTCCTCACCCACTGACATGAAGAAGTTGAGTATCTGATTGGGAAAAATAGAAGGCAGAGTCCAATTCTCCTGGTGAATATGAAACAGCATTAAATTTGGAAGCAGCATTATTTCCTTTGTCATTCTCTGCTTTCCCACTCTCTCTTTCTTGAGAATGCTTTTTGCTTAAGCCTTATTTTACTTTCACTGATAATAAGTTTTCTTGCTTGACTTTTCATGTCTGACTTTAAATTTTCTTTCATTGGAACACAAGAACTGAGGTTTGGAGCTTCAATGCCCTACTCTCCTGTATATATATATTATATATATATATATATATATATATATATATATATATATATATATAAATACCTTGTAAATTTGGTCATATGTTATCCAGAGAAAATGGTGCTTTTGTGTTACCCTCATATTCTTTTTGTTGTATTAGCCTTATGTTTCAACACTTACATTTCTCAAGCCACAATGTTTTCATTAGCATCCAGAAAACAAATGATTAGCCCTTGGTGCTTGGTTGATTCCTCTCTCTGTCATGTCATATCAAGCATGACCAACTGTTATGGAACATTTGTCATGTACCTGGCACTGTGGTAAGTAATTCACTTGCATTGTTTCACTTAATCCTCTCTATGAGATAAGAATCATAACCTCCGTTTTGTAGAGAGTGAATCTGAACATCAGAGGGACTAAGTACCTTTCCCAAGGTCACAGTGATTGGGTGAGAGGAAGTTGGCCAGACATTTGTCCCAGTTTCACTTTAAAGTTGATGGCTTTGATTATCCATCATGCTAATACTTTGTAACTGTGGTCTCAGGACCAGCAGCATCAGCAACTTCTGGAAACTTGATAGTAACGAACATTCTTATACCTTTCTCCAGAGCTTCTGATTCTATAGCTCTGGGGTGGTCTAACCAACTTGTGTTTTAATAAGCCCTCCAGCTATTCTGGGGCTAAAGTTTAAGAACTGCCCTGTTCTATCTGTCTCATAGAGTCTCATACCTCATATAGGATAAACCTATATCATTCAGGGTCCATTTCATTTTTATTATGACCATCAGAAGGTATCCCAGATATTGACATGAATTCTTTTTACATGCACTAGTTTGAGTTTCAGGAAAGTGAAAAACAAAAACAAAAACCCTTTAAAAAGAGCCTGTTAGTCTTCATTCTGGTGTTAAGAATACCATGGATTATTATGAATAAAAAATGAAGGAAAAAACCAATATTCAAATTATTTTTATTGCTTTTTTGTGGTCTTGTTTCAATCTTACCCTTTCCATATTAGTTGAGATAAAAGAAGAGGAGGTTGGTGACATTAGTGAGCCTAAAACCTCCTTTAAAAATGGTGATGATGCCTCTCTTCCACATATGAGCCCATTGCTTAAAAGACAGATACTTGAGATAATATTCCTTTAATCCCACTAATTACACATAAAGCTATCCTGGGAGGGCATTAGAGATGTGTCCTCATCAGCAGGGTCCAGCACCCGTGGCAGTGTTTTAATTCAAGAAGTCTAATTTAATTAGCACCCTGCCACTGTGCTGCTTTGAATCTCTGGCCCAGGGAGAAATGTGCAACCCCTGCTCTTTTTATTTCTAGTTAGCCTCATAAAAGGTAGGGTATCCAAGGAGAAAGAGAGGAACTTTGCTTCTCCATCATGTTTTGCATGCAGTGCTAATTGAGCTGACGGTCTTGAACCATAGTTTGTCATTGCTACAGCTGAGTTTTGAGCTGATACCTGATGAAAGGATTGCAAATGTCAAATGGCTCATCTTTGCCCATGTGGCTCTTGGAATATGGAAGGGAAATAATCAGGGGGAGCTCTTCAGTCTGCATGCTTGAGTAACTGCAAACAGCACAAAACTAGGAAGAAATAAGGTATTCAAATCCTACTGGTAAAGCCTACACCATCTCTCCTCGCTTTCCCCACCCAGAGTGCTAATGAGGAAAGCAGAATGTGAAACTCCTTGGCTTCCCTAATTGCTGTGCTTTGCCCTCATAACTTTTTTTGTTTCTGCTTATCACAGTGAGAGTCTCATTTCTGTCAATCATTTCTGGTTCCTTCTGCCTAGAAAATAACAATGCATGTTTTTCGAGCCTTGAGATTATTCCAGCCCCTTCTCTTTCATAATTATAACAGAGAAAATAATTATTTTTGGCTTTACTTTATAATAATGAACCATAGCAATTAGGGAAGGTTTGTTTTTCTAGTTCCTGAAAATTCTGTGATAATTCCCAAATTTTCCTCAGGACTGTAGAACTGCAGATATGTTTGCTTTTACAATTCTGAATTGTGATATGTGCTGTTTTAACGTTTCCTTCATCACGGTGGAGGGAGGCAGTATTGTGTAGTGAGCAAATCATGGACAGTAGTGCAAGACAAAATTAGCTTTGAAATCTGGCTCTATTTTATACTAGCTTGGATTTGTTACTCTGCATCTCTAGGCATGAGTTCTCCACAAAACTTAAATTTAAAGAATTTCTCCTTTCCAGGATTATGCAGAAAATTAAGTCAAATAGTACATTTTAAATAATCAAAAACTGTTCCTACCATGCAGCAGGTGCTCAGTAAATGTGCTTTCTATTTTTACTTAGCATCCCTCTTGCTTGGGAGAATTCTTTCTAGTTCTTACATTTGGCCGAAGGAATTTGATTTCTCTTCTGATTTTATTTCAGGTATAAAATCAGACATTGCTACCTAGGGTCTGCTAGATCTTGGCTCAGTTTGCCTCAGAGATGTAAGTGTGGCAGCTTACTGCTTGTGAAGTTGGAGTTTTTAGGGATGCTGATAGTTGTTTCTACAAGGGGAAGGAAATCTCCACCTTTCTCATGCCCTTCTTTTACAGTGTAGCTCTTTGGATGCATGTTGGTATAACAGTAACAACAAACAACAGTATCTGTTATTATGCAGCAGTATCTGCTATTATTACAGACTTTATATCATTTGAAAGCTTTATAGCAACTCCATGATAAATTGTATTATCATTATCTTATAGATAATAAATTGTAGCTTAAAGAGGTTAAATGACTTGTCGAAGGTCACACAACTGCTATGGAAGGTTGGAATGACTCCATAACCAATGCTTATTGTCTAAGACAGGGGGAAGGAATGAAGGAGAAGGAGGGAAGAAGGGAGGGAGGGGGGAAGAAGGTTAAAGAGAGAGAGAGAGAGAAAAATCAGACTCTTCATTTTAGATGGATTGTTTAGCATTAACCTTTTCTTCTACCACAAGCACCCACCTTTTCTCTTTCCTAAGGAAATGTCAGCTTTAGAAATAATTTAAACTAAATAATCATGCTGTTGGAATAACTCTCTCCTAGTGCTGATGTAATTTGGCTTACAATTATAGCTAATTGAACATCTTCGGAGTTAGTGCAGTGCTGCATGTACGTGGGAAAAAAATTAATGTGCTAAGCATGCAGAAACATGATCTTAGAAGTTCATTTTTACCAGCAGAAAAAGAAAGCAATTAGTGAGACATTTTTCAGTGAGGAGGCTGAAAAACAAAACCAAAAAAAAAAAAAAAAAAAACCTGAAACTAAAAATCCCATCATCTTAAGACAAGCCCTAAGATGATCCCTGGGACCCACTGAAGGTGTAGTAATGAAAATGGTTTAGTGAGCTACAGGTTGGCATCTGTGAAAAGGTTCCCCTTTCCAGGAATCAAGACACATTAGTCTCATTATTTGCAGATACTTGACAAGACAAGAGCCAGAGGGAAGCAGCAACAGAAGGAAATGCAGTGTGGAGAGAGGAGGTGGCTAATTAGAGGAAACAAAGAAAGGGAGCTTGACAAATCTGTTCTAGAAAATTCCCTTTCTAAAAGAGGAGCATTTCAGAAGCAAACAGTCCCCCCTCTGCATAGGACCTCTTCCACTGGGAACTGGTGAGGACTCCTGGGTCACCCCAGTACTGTCCATGGTCCTGATTATATAAATGTTTGGCATGGAATTGCAAAAGCTCTGATTCTTTTAGTTTAAATCATCTCTCTCTGTATTTCTCCACCTCCACCCTAGCTTTTAAGGTATGCTTTTTATTTAGCTCATTAAAGGATTAAGCCCCAAACTGGCTTAGGCTAGGCACTGGTTCATTCCCTAGAGTAGCCAGAGCAAAGCAACAGAAGGGGAGTGATGGAGACAGGTGTTCTTTAACCAACTTCCATTTCTCCTTCTGTGCCTTTGCCAGAGGGTTTAGGCCTGAGCAGTCACCTCAGGTTTCTTGGCTCTGCTTATTATAAAGCCCTTTGGGAACTTGCTTGGTAGGATAGAATACCGTGACTCCGGAATAATTGGGTAGGGAAATGAAAAGGCTGGAGGCTTAAAAGGGATAAATCTAGTTGGAAGTATGAAGGTTTTAATTTCTATCTCTGGACCCACACTGTGCTATCCACAAGCTAATCGGAGCATGTGGGATCTGGTGACTTTGCAACCAAAGGTCATAAGTAGAGGCTCAAAGGGATTGTAGAGGTGGAGTTGCTATTCTTCTGATAGATATTGCCCTCTACACACAAAATTTCTAATTTGCAGAAGGAAAGAAGAGAGAAGCTTAAGCAGACATCTAAGGGGCAAGCAGCACTTCAACCACCCAATTCCTTTTTTTATGAGTTCACTTACTTCAGGAAGAGAAGGTAGCAGATATGCCTATTACTTAGTTGTCCTCTATGGGTTTAGAGCAGAGGTTCTCAACCAGGGGAAATTTCATCCTTCAGGACATATTTAGAAATGTCTGGAGACATAGTTGATTGTCATGATTTGTGGAGGGGTACATTAGTTCAGGTTTCCTGGAGGAACAGAACCAATAATAGATAGATAGATAGATAGATAGATAGATAGATAGATAGATAGATGTCCCTTGGTGTCCAGGGTGTCCATTTTAGAATCCTTGTGGATACCCATCCCATGGATACTGAAGTTCCCTTTATAAAATGGCATAGTACTTACATATAACTTATGCATATTCTCTGGTATACTTCAAATTATCTCTAGATTACTGATAATATCTAATCCAATGTAAACTCTATGCAAATAGTTGTTATGCTCTTTTAAGGAATAATAATAATAATAATAATAATAATAGAGTCTGCACTTGTTTAGCACAGATGTAATTTTTTCCAAATATTTTTGATCTGTAGTTAGTCAAATCCTCCATTGTGCAACCCATGGACACAGAGGACCAACTGTATATATGTATATATGTATGTATATATCTGTATGTATGTATATACATGCATGTATGTATATGTCTTATATGGCATAATCATGGTGGCTAAGAAGTCACATGATCTGCTGTCTGAAAGCAGGAAATCCTGCACAGAGCTTGTTAGTACAGTTCGAAAGTCTGAGAGCTAGAAATTCAGTGGCATAGATTCCAGTCTGAATCTAAGAGTATTGAGAAGCAGGAGTGCTGAGGGCAGGAGAAGATTGGTGTTCCAGCTCAAGCAGTCAGTCAGAGAGTGAAGGAATCCTCCTTCTTGCTCAATGAAGGTCCTCAGTGGATTGGATGGTGCCAACTCACATTTAGAAGGGAAGTTCACCTTAATCAGTGTACCAGTTCAAATGCTGTTCTCTCCTGGGAATATCTGCATGGACACATGCAGAATAATGTTTAACCAGGTATCTGGGCATCTCACAACCCAGTCAAGTTGACATGTAAAATTACCTATCACAGGAGGTGGTATTGACCAGGAAGCTGTTAAACATCCTACAGTGCCCAGGTCAGCCCCCAAAGACAAAGAATTATCTTCTTCAAAATGTCACTAAGTGTCAAGGTCAAGAAGCCTTGACTGAGAGGATGCCAAATCTTCCTTTTCTAATTTTATTTATCTTGCCAAGGTCAAAAGCAGTCATAATCACTAAATTTTCCTGGTTTCCTGCGTTTTTTTTTTTTTTTTCCAGCTCTGCCTTTCAGTGACAAAACTCTTTCATCTAGTGGAACCATTCCTGTCTTTCTGTCTGGAACCAGAATGAATGGCAGATTTCTCATTTCTTAAAGGCAGCATACACCTTAGGTCTCTGCCAGATTCTGATATAAATGGGAGCTTTGCATCAGTGCACTGGTTTCATAACTGGGCAGACAGCATTTAGGACATCTTGGTACTGATAGCAACAGGTTGCCTAAGTGGTGCAGAGAGCACTTGGTATGACATGAAAAAGAGGGGAAACAACTAAGTATTCTGTTTCTGGAAACTCTTTGATGTAAAGGTGATTATTGTTCTTTACCAATATGTCTGAAAGAAGACATACTAAGTGGAAGTCTTGTAATAAAAATACACTTCTGAATCAATTATCTATGCCACCAAAGAATCTTTAATCATGGAACTGAACACCAGAAATAGCATAATGAGATAAGAAAATGACCAATATTCTAAGAAATCAAACCCAGGCCTCTCAAACACACATATATCTAACTCTGCATAGGAAAACATACAAATTATTTAGTGCCCACCACAGACCTAGGCCCCATTTCCAAAATAAAAGATAAATTGTGTTTTTACTTATGAAATTAAAAACAATTCTTCATATATATGCTTTCTAGGTTGTTTTACATTTCATTCTTTAACCACAAACCCCAAACCAACTCATGGTAGGCGACGAAGTAGGACCAGTATAAACAAGCCAACTGAAGGAGACCTTAGACAGTAAAGTAATTATAATTGGGAGCAAGCCTGCCATGGTTGAAATCATTGCTGTCAGTATGGGGGAAAACTCCTCTTAGGTATATGCCAAATACTGTCAGCTGCTGTCCTCAAAGCTGCCACTGTTCTGGCAAGAATGAAAATGCATCGGGCTCATGGGATCAGAGACGTAGCCTGCATCAGAAAAGAAGTTCAGTCATTACTTATTGACCATCCAGTACTCTCCCCATTTTTCTTAAGCAGCCTGACCCAATGCAACACACAATGGCCAGGCAGTTTTCCTGGATCTTGTGAGCAGTCTGGACCAGAGATGCTGGTGAGTGATTATAAAACAATACTGAAACTTAAAATGAAAATGGAGAGCTGACATTAGAAGAACATAAATGATAGATGTCTGATCTGGAGCTATGCTGTTCAGGTAGCATGTGGGATTTGGAGTAATACAGGGGACAGATCAGGAAGGTGGTATATCTTGAGGCTATGAACACAGGTTTTCATGTCAGGCAAATCCGTGGGCTCTGTGACTTTTGTTAACTTAATCTTTCAAGCCTCAGTGTCTTCGTCTGTAAATGGGAGACATAATAACACTTACTTATAGGTTGGCAATCTGCATAAGACAATCATCAGTGACACCAATGAGTACCAAATCAATGATAGCCAGAAAGGGGAGGTGGGAATAGCAGTTAGAAAAAAAGAAAAGAACTTTTCTCTACAGTAGGGTAGCTCTATTTTATTTATTTATGTATTTATTTATCTTCTTGATAGCTTGAGTTTTAAATGCACATCAATGCCTAGGTCTCAATACTAGTGGCAAATTATGACTTTCAGCAATAACCATGGTTATGTCAAGGGAATGGGCCTAGTGGCTTAACATTAGGTCACTGTCTAAGAGAACAGAGAGGCATGTGCCAGGATGCTGTTGCCTTCTGTTCTTAAGTAAGGAAACCATTCATTGATTCTGTGAAAATGGGCACATTTGTTAGTAGTTACTACTGCTTTGGTCCCCTTTGATAGTTGAGATTTCAGTACCAACCCAGCCATCTACATTTTCATAAGGCCACCTAGAAATATGCAGTTGGATAGGCATATTCATTTTCATAATAAAGGTCTGTCAAAATCCCTTAGGCAGTACATAAACTCTCCTCAGAGGAAGCACTGCTGATGCTGATGCTTCTGTTGACTCTCTCCCTCACCTCTTGTGGGACAGGACTGGCCAGATATGAGGAAGGTCATGGTAGGGCGTGATGAGATGAGGGCAAGCTGATACACATCACTGAATTTTAACAATGGGTGGACTAAAACCAAATCTATATCCCAGAGCACAAATATTTCCTTTTGTCCAGTCTGAAAATGTGACTCCATTCCAGGCATAGATTGATGCTTTAATAAACTGGTAATCCTTTTATTACTGTAATCAACCTTCAATGTGCCACATGTAGTTTTACTGGCCTGTGATGTTCCAATGTCTCTTGCCCCACAGGACTCCAGTGAAAATGTGATTGTGAACATATGTCCCACCAATGTGGGTGGGTTCTCCTTCAGGATGGTTAACACAATCAGCAATCATTGAGGTTGGCATTTATTGCCAGAGTGTAAAGGCAGACATGTTGACTTGGACAGCCACTTGGCTTAAGAGAGGTGCAATTAGACCATGGGCTTTAGGAAAAGACTGAATCATCTTCACATCAAATTGTTGTGCCATTTAATTTGATCTTTATTCCAGAGAGAGAGAGAGAGAGAGAGAGAGAGAGAAAGAGAAAGAAATATCTCATGAAGTCACTGTTATACACTTTGTTATACACTTTCATATACACTTGGTATATGAAATGAAAATGAAGGACAAGAAAGGGTTCTTCCTTGTATGATGTGGTATTTCTAGTGAGAGATATTGAATATATCTCCTTTGTTGGTAGGTACCCTGACCACAATCAAATATCCTAATGTTGCTTTCCTACCCCCAGTACATAAATCAACTTTTGCATTATTAAATCCTTTTGTCTTCTCCATCTTGGGGAATTATTATAGTTTTATTTCTTTAAGAAGCATATCTCTAAGTTAAAGAGGTGCTTCATCTTGAAACTCTACCATCAAAGGAAAGACTTCTGGTCAAAGAACACATTTCAAAGAATGCCTTGTATTTTGTAGTTCTGAAGTCATACCTGTGAAGTTTGAGGAAATGACATTATATCTATTAAAAAAATGCAATGTTGTGACATTTGGAGCACATTTTCCCCTCAAAAAGGTCTTTTGCTGGACTGTGCAATTATGTTGTAAAGAGGACATTAAAAAGCACTCAGTTGCTGGAATCCCAGCTGGTCAGGAGGCTGAGACAGAGAATCACAAGTTCTAAGCCAGCCTTGGCAATTCAGCAAGACCCTGTCTCAAATAAAAAAATTAAATAAAAGGTAGGGGATGTAGCTCAGTGGTACAGCATCCTTGAGTTTAATCTGCAGTCCATAAATAAAAATAAATGAATGAATAAACAAACAGTTTAAGAAAAGCATTCAGCTGCATTCCACACATGTATTGGGAGTAAGAAGCACAACATTTCCTTCCTTTATCTACCCAGGAAGTGTGTCTGCACCTATCTAGAACAAAGTTTCTCCTTTGTTTCTTAAATGGTTTCTACCTCAGGTACTAACACTGCAGTTGAGGTATGTTGGTGAGTAGCTTCAAACCCTTAACTGCCATCTCTTCCAGAGAAGCAGGCACACATCTCCCAATGTATTCTTTCTCAAACACAACTCTTGTCTTAATCTGATCTCTCTAGCTGACATGTTTTTTCAGTCCTTCATGTAGTTGAAGCGAGTTGCCATAAACAAAGGGGCCCATTGTGCCAAAATTCCTAATAAATATATAGCCTCTCAGGCTTTAAGGTTGGAGAAAGGACATTATAGCCCATCATGCATTTATATGGCAGATGATGATAAGGGAGACTATGCATCCTCTGGTTTCCAAAAGCCTGCATAGCACTTTATTAACTACTTCTGAGACCTGTGTTAATCCATTCTGCAATAGATCTGGGTGAAATAGAGTCCATCCACTCTCCCTGCCTCCTCTGTAGCTGTTTGAAGGAAAGGCTGGATTTATAGGTCACCACTTGGTAGATGGTTGGTGGGAGGAGCTTTCCTGGGGTATAATGTAATTTTGAAAACTTATCCCTGTTTTTTCTTCTTTTTCCTATACACCTATGTATGATGTACAGCTTTGAGGCCGCGGACCAGATAAGGTGATGATGAAGTGTTTGAAATGTCTTGAGAAGTTAGAGGTTATTTTGATTTTAAAAGATGTGTACTATTATTAAGCTTAAAGGCTAACTGTAGAGTTATAAAAGACTTTAAGAGCAGAGTTAGAATTTTATAATATTTTTAAACATCTTTCATTTCTGGATATTACAAAATACAGTGTTTTCTTACATGTCGTGAAAGATGTAAATATTATTGTCCTCAGGGTGGTTTCCTCAATAAGACTAGAGAGGCTGTTCACTTACCATATTTGTCAATGGGTGAGTACTGCAGACTTCTTTTCACCTCCTCCAAAGACAGGCCTTGAGAGGAACTTGGTCCAGCACTGGAAAATGGGAGAAAGAACTTCATGCTGTGCTGACTTGCTAATAAAGTTTCCAAAATTTATTCCAGAATTTATTCACTTAGCAAAGATCCCAGAGACATGACAGAGTGGTGCAAATGTGTTTTTATTTTATAAGTGTTGAGTTGGGAAGGAGTTCAGAATTATTTGGAGTAATTCAGATCTAGGTGTGAGTCTTATCTTCCACATAAGTTACAAGTCTTGGCAGTCTAACCTTTGCTGAGTCCCAGTTTATTTATCTGTACAATGGAAAGAGAACAGAATTTCCAATTTGTCTTACTGATTCAATACAAATAAAGAGGAATGTTGGATCTAAATCTGGGTTAATATACTTACAATACTTACTTAAGAGGAACTATCATGTCAATAATAATTAACATAAATGAAACATCCCAAGAAACATTATCATTATTACATTTGCTGTTATTATGATGACAGTTATCATACAGTGATATTATTTCTGCAAGATTCCTGTGTGTGAAGCATTTATATATAATCATCTAATTTAATCCTTATCACTGTCTCATCACTATATCATTTCTCTAAATTTACAGATAAAAAAGATGGAGACTTCAACAATTAAGTTACTGGTTATAGGGATTTGGTAAATGGCTCATCTAAGAGTCAAACCCAAGACTTTTCAGTTGCAAAGTCTATGTACTTATCCATTATTTGAATATCTATTTCTTCCTGCTCTACATTGATCCTCCTCTTTTTTCAAAGTCCTCCCACACTTTTACCAATTTATTGTTTGATTCACTTCCTTCCTACTTCATCAGACTTAAAAACCTGAAAGTATCAAAACTCTCACCCTAATATCTAGTCACATCAATCAGTTATTCCTATCTGTAGTGTCTATTGCTGACATTCATCCTTTGCCATCTTCAAAGCAGTTATCCCCATTGCTACCAGACCTGCCCTCACTGTGTCCAGAAAAGAACTCAATCTCCCCAACCTCCAAGTCAGTTCTCTACATTTCAGTAACTGGCACCACATCAAGCAGTTACTTAAACCAAAATTCTTGGACTCATCCTTTGTGCCTTCCTTTTTCTCGTATCTCTTACTCAACTGAAGTCCGAATAGCTCTGACTCCAAAACAATCCTAATCCATTCACCTTGTTCCTCCTTCAAGATTTGGGCCACATCATTTCTTTCTTGTCTAGAACTCTGCAATATAGCTCCTAATTGATCTCCCTGCTTTCACTGTTTTTCCTCATATAATCCCTTCTCTGTATATTTTTCAGAGTGATCTTTTCAAAATATAATGTGGGTTAAGTCATTACCTACTTAAAACTTGGCTTCCACTTCATTTGGAATAAAATGCTAATGCTTTTTGCCCCCATGACAAGGTCCTGACCCTGCCAACCTCTCCAACCTCAACCTGTGCCCTTCTCCCTGCTTTTTTGCTAAGCACTTCTTTCTGGAATCCTCTCTGTCCCTGGAGCCCTTCAAGCTCTTTCTTAACTCAGAGCCTTTGCGTTTGTTAAATCTGCCTGGAACTTTTTTCTTAATGAACCCCAATGACATTCTGCTGAACCCTTGACCTGCCTTCACCCATGACTGACTTCTCTGTCATTCAGGCCTCAATTCAAATGACACTTTCTCAGTGAGGCCTTCCCTGTCCACTCTTACAAAGTGGCCACTCCTCTGCCCATGGTTACTCTGTATCACATCATATTATTCTACTTCTTCCTTTCATACCCACATAAAATTATCATTTATTTATCTTTTTTTCTTACACATTACTCTTACTTTTGTACACAAGTGGGGCCTTATCTCTCTTATTCTCTTTTATACCTCTAACACTGAGAACAGTAGTTGGCATACAGGAGAAGCACAACAAATAGTTTCCAAGAATTGATTAATTAATAGAATCCTAATGTTGTGCATCCTCTGTCAGTCAGTCCTCCCCTCTACAAGGTATTACACTAAGAACAATCTAACCACAGCACTCCCTTGCATCCCTTGCAATTCCTCAGGCCAATGTTCCAAACTCTCTGCCATCCTCTGCTACTTGTGTTCTCCATGTATCTTGTATTCTGTAATTCCTCAATACCTTTTCCCCCTAAGTTCAGGACACGCTAATCAACTTTGGGTTCTCTAAACATTCCTGAAGGTTCTCTTCTCCATGACTGTAGTTGAGCTGCTCCCCCTGCTTAAATGTGCATGTTGATATCTTGTTTATCCTTGACAGAAAGGAACATGGTGTTATAATTAAGAATGAGCATTCCAATGGCAGACTCCTTGAATTTGCGTCTGAGCCCATTACGTTCTACTCTATGGCCTTTGACAAGTTATTATCTGTTCTATACCTCAGTTATGCAACTCTAAAATGGGAATTGTGACAAGATTTAGCTAGTAAGGTTAATCATGTGAATTAAGAGTCAATATATTTAAAGCACAGAACAGTTTTGGCATTTAGTAAATACTCAATGAATGCTACTTGTATTTATGATCCTTCAAGATCTAACTCACACTCAGCATATTCTTTGAAGACCTTTTGAAAACAGTGAGGATTAACCTTGTTCTCTTCCTTGCACCTGCAGAACTTTGTGCTCCTACCACAGTGTTAATATGAGTCTGCCTAGGTATAGAAAGATCTCCATTTGTGTGCTAGTAAGCCCCTCTGCACAGGCAGCTCCAGGAGATCAGAGCTCCTGGCTAACATTTTTGGATCCCCATCAATCTTAGTATTTGGTAAATATCTAAAATAAAAGCATGCTAAATTAAATATAATTGTTATTCTAAAATGTTCATTAAGAGAAGTCAAACTTTTCTGAAAGTTAAGTTAGTTCACAATGATTAATTCACTGAGCTTAAAAATGACTGCATCTTTGCCCTTACCTCCTTAAGCTATAAAGAATGCTATTTCTTAGAGGAAGGTAATGATTAAAAAGAAGAACAAGTATTGGTTTAAAGTATGACACAGTGCGATCTCAATAAGCATTTAATGGAAACCCATATTCAGTTCTTGGCAATAAAATGTTAACTCAGTATATGTTTTCAAAATAAAAATTTCCCTATTAACATATGCAACCTTTTTAACACTCTAGCTTCTCTTAAGAAATGTACTATATGCAGTAGTCTTGGCAACAAGAAGATAATAGGGAATAAATATTTTATCATCAAAATGGCTATCTGGTTTCCTATGAATAAAAGCCCATCTCCATGCTGCACTGTTTGTTCAGCTGCTGAATGCAATTCACTCCAGAAGACATAACCTTCCTGCCCAAGAGATGCCATATAGGCTGGTACAGGATGCTGTTCTAGAATGACAGACAGATGGAAGCTGAGCACACCCAGTTCAAACAAAACAGAAGAAACCAGACCCTGGTCAATGGAAATAGTTGGAAGTGGAGCATGCCCAGGTAAAAAAAAAAAAAAAAAAAAAAAAAAGGCAGAAGAAACCAGACCCTGGTCAATGGAATTAGTTGTTCTCAACCCATGTGTATCCAAACCCAAACAAGGGTTTCACAGATGCCTTGAGTTGAAGAGATATGGCAGGACCTCTGTTTCCTAAAGCTGTGGTCAGTGAAAATAAGGTGATGCAGTTGCACTGGGATTAAAAAAAGTAAATATGAACTAATGGCAGGTAAGGAAAATGCTCAATTTTTCAGTTTTCAACATTGCTTGTCAACTACATTGCCTTCTTTATTCTAACAGGATGATGTGTACCACAGATAGGCTATATGCAAATGATATATAAGTCTTTATGGGTGATTTCATGTACATATTTTGCATGTCTGGAGTGAAATTATCTCTTCTAAGAAGTGAAGAAGTGTTTAGATTGGGTTTTTGCATACCGCTATGTTTTATTGACATACCTTATTTTAGTACCAAAAAGTTTTGCACTGTAGGCTTAAATAATTCAGATTAATTCTGTAATGTATATACAGAGATAAATATAATCATCAACCATTGTCTCTTATAAAAGTGTACTAGGAAATGAACAATTTATCCAAAATGAAGAGCAGAAAACAAAATTCAAAAATATTTCTCATCTCTGATTCCATACTTTAGGAGCATAGATGTCTCAGTAGACTGTGTGTTAACTAGGTTGGTTCACACCCAAACCCACAATACATAGCCTGTAGTTCTGTGTAAGCATAACATTACGGCTATGGCTTCTGGGAACACACTGACCTGCTTAAAAACGTTCACAATGTCTGTGAATGACTCATAGATTTCGGGCAAAGACAGCAATCCAGATGTTCAAAGCTAATGAAAATATGAGACCATGTTGGCTAAAATTAATGCAGAGAAAATGACACTCATGGCAAATGCATTAGGCCAAAAAAAGTATCTATTAAGAAATAAGTCAGGATATATGAAAGATAACAAAAGAACTATGAAGAATGGAAAGAGTGCTAGAAGACAGAACATAGGCAAATAGAGCCTACAAACTAAGCCAGTGATTGGATGCACATTATAGGCAAAGTTCCGAGAAAGAATCATTAAAACAGAGGTTTTCTGTGCTCCTTGAGAAAGTGCTCATTATTAGAAGCTATCACTAAAAGGAGAAGATCATGTGGGTTTGCGTAATTTATTTTTGGTAAGGGGGAAATCTGTAGGCGAGAATGCATATGTGGATTCTAGTAGGATGCCAGTGTCCTGACTGCATTGTGAGTAAGGGGAGGTCTGTGCCAGATGACAAGTGGTTAGATTGAGTTTGTACTGTCTGAATATCCAGAACAGACTTGAGGTCTGTGTCAGCCTATATAGGTGACAATCCAAAGGGTTAGGTTGAGTCTTAGACATTGGGAAGGATTAAAACAAAGCACCACTTTTCTTAAGAAAAGTGAGAATTGTCTAAAAAGAGATTGAGTTCTTCCAGAAAGGGGTTCTTTCCCACCCCTGGAAGTGTTTAATTCAAGGTTGAAGCACCTGTTGACCTAAGGTGCAGCAGAGACATCTAAGCATCCACCTGGAAGTCTCATGATGTGATGTCCCAGGTCCCTCCATTTCTTATATTTTAAGATTCTTTAGAAGGCATTTGAGAGCTGTAGACTTTGAGAACTGGCTTTGGCATGGAAGGTTGAGTGATATTACACAGTTCCCACTTAGGCAGGAGATTTTTATCTTCCTTATCTGAAGTGTTTGACATTTGACCAGGGCTGAAACTGATTTTCACATACATTCTACAGTATACCTGGCTACACATCACTGCTATTACTAAGGGGTGGTATTTGTAGCTTTTTGTCTAGATACATTTCATTTGAAATAGTAACTGAACTGTGCTATATGCCTCAAGGAACCATCTCCTTTAGTGCTCCATTTCACAAAAAGAACCACACTGCCATCTAAGATGAAGCAAAGTGTGGAGGAAGCTCTTTCACATAAACCTATCATTAAGGATATGAATGACAGTCTGTGTAAGGCTGGTACTGGGAAATCCAGAGCTGATACACAAAGGTTTTTTAAGAGAAAATTTTGCAGCATATTCATGTTGTGATGCTTGAGAATGGGAGGGTCCCCTAAAATGAAGGCTATAATATCTCTTTACCTAGTAGGGTGTACCATTAAGCAAGGTACAGAAGAAGTAAGAAAAATATTCTTTGAAGAGACTGGAGAACTCTGGTGCCATCTCCCCAGAGTAGTGGGACCAGCCAGTGTCACAATGAATCCAAATGGCCCCATTTAGAACCTCCAAAGCAGATAGTATTGTGGCTTCCAACTACAGCCTGCCAAATGCTTTTGGTATTGGAGCAATGGATCATGGTTTTGGCTGTGGGATTTCATGAATTCTCAGAATGCTTGCTAGTGCCATAATTGCTTCTGACTGTATTACATTCCAAAGGAGACCTCAAATGGGCATATAGTCCAAAAGAAACGTCTTCTTTAAAAAAATCACCTTCTTTACAGTGTGAATTTTGCAGACTTGGGAACTTTGATTTGATGAATTATAGCAGATGTGTACATTGTACATGGCTTGGAAGTAAGAGTGGAATTAAAACCAGGGAATAAAAATAAAGAGACCTGGAACATTTATGTTTCACCATAATGGAATATAATGGTGTCTGATACTTAAAAAAGGGCTTTATAACTTGTGCATTCTTTTCCATTGATTAGCTTGTAACATTTCTACAAAATCTCCTAAGGTATCTGGGAAGGTATTAATTTTAATACTGGGAAGGCTCAGAAAGTTTGAGTAACTTGTATAAATCCTTACAGTGAGAAAGGGCAGAGTCAGAACTCAAACAAAATTTCATCAGTTTCAGTCAATTCTCTTTATACTAAAACATTACATTTAGTAACACCATGTGTCAAACTACTGTTCTGTTATTTGGAGAACTCACTGAAGTAGTGACAAGTTACAGTTTTGGATTCTTTGTATATAAAGATGAACAACAAGTTCCTCATGGAGAAACGTTCATTATCATAGCAAAACCAGAATCATCTTACTCATGTCTTTCTTTGTTTCATCTTTTAAAATTTATACTTTCTTCTATCCAACAATCGCTTGCTTGTCTTCTTGCAGGAATCCCTGACACATAGACTACACCTACACAAAACTTTCTGAGATATTTATTATTCCCCTTAATGCTCTGATCTTGTTTAGGGTTTTCTAAGATGTGTACATGAATTCATCTTCCTAAACACAGACTTGACTCTGCTGAACCAAAAACCATTAGGTTACTAGTGTGATTAAAGACTTCAGGCAAAATTTTCTTCCATTTAAATTGGTCCAATTAGTTTTTATGCAGCTAACAATGCCCTCAGGTTACCTGTATCCTGCAAGATTTAGCCATTTGGATTTCGCAAAAAGCAACACCATCCAAGGCCTCACAGTTTTGCAAATATGTTTTGTTGTTTATTGGATCCTTTCACCATCTGTCATTATGATGCTACCTAATAAAGAAGAATAACACAAGGATCAATGCCACATATACCCCTATCCACTTTTTCAATAGGAATATTCCAAGTTAGGAGTCATTTCTTTCACTCAAAAGGAAACCCATACAGATAACATCTAGCCAGAATCTTAGTTCCTTGACATCCATCTAAGGAACTAATACAAAGAAAAGGCAAAAACCCAGCCTGCTGAAATACCTGATAAAGGTGTTTATACCATGAAAATAAATACCTTGCCATAGAAAAGGCTACTGGAGTAGTCTGGCTGATTCTGTTGGCATTTAGCTGAAAACAAATAGATCTATTTTAAGCAGGTTTGTCATAAAGGATAAATGCCTTTTTATGCTTTTAAATGTCTTTCTATGCAGCTCACCTTTCCTCCGGCCTAAAGAGCAAGACCACATTTCTATTAAAAATGGGAACACCTTTGGCCTAACTTTGAAACAGACCCGTCACTCTCTTGGGAATAAGTTTTGCTAATTTATCAGTTAAGTTCAACATATTTATTTATTCATGACTTCGTCCTGGCTGTTTTCAAAACATTATTTTGTTTTTGTCAATATTCCCTACTGAAAACGTCCTAAATTAAAACAAATTTATTGCTCCCATTATAGTGAATGGGTGATAGCCAAAGCATTTAATAGGGCCAGAGGTCAGTACAAAATATCTCTTTGAGGAAAATCAAACCCATCAGTTCTCTTTCAATGGCAAATGTCCCTAAGCTATAAAAGGACTGAAAAACTTGGCAGCTGGGTCATGGTTCTATTTGAGCCATTAGGCAAATATCCAAGGTCTTAGCTCCCCCATTTTTAAGGGAAAAAGCAATTAGGCAAAGAATTATGAATCAGAAAAAAAATGCAGAGAAAACTTAAAGTGTGTGCTAATTCCTTGGCTCATAAATTATTAATGTGCTCAACAGTAACCTAACAACACCACCTCTCAATTTACCCACTAATTTAGGAAGGTATAAATGAGTCAGTTGTACAAACCAGTAGGAGGAGGTGGACTTTGCATGCTTTGACTGCTAAAACTGAGGATTATCCTTTACATATAGTAAAATCTTCACCTTCTATATTATCATCCAAAACAAAAGAAAGATAAAGAATCACATTTTAAGCCAGGTGCAGCAGTGCATGGGGGTATTCCCAGCGGCTTGGGAGGCTGAGACAGGAGGATTCCAGGTTCAAAACCAGCCTCCACCATCAGCAAAGCACTAAGCAAATCAGTGAGACCCTGTCTCTAAATAAAAATACCAAATAGGGTTAGGGATGTGGCTCAGTGGTTGAGTGACCCTGAGTTCAATCCCTGGTACCAAATTAAAAAAAAAATAACATTTTAAATTTTAGAATTAAGAGTAGCAATGACAGTCATAAAACCTACTCCTTACTGCTCCATCTTTCTACCTCTCATTTCACCAGAAAGGAAACTGAGGACTTGAGAAGTGAAATGACCTAGTTAAGTTCACACAATGAGGTTAAGGTGAGGTCAGGAATATAATCTGGTATTTTAAAAATTGGTCTTTTTTGATGGCTTTTATTCTTATTTTTAAGAAGAAAAAGAAACTGCAATTCATTGAATGCCTGCTAAATTCCAGACTCCACCAGATGCTCCTTTATAATCCTTATTAAATTTATTCCACCTAAGAACCCATTTTACATATGAGGAAACAGGCTCAGAATATCTGTCTGTCTTGTCCCAGATCACACAACTGTAATTCAAACCTAAGCCAGGCAGTATAAAAATCTGCTCTTCCCACTTAATCTTGTTGCCTCTAGAAAAAATTCCCCAATGTATTCCTAAGACCTTTTCTCTCTCCCTTCTACCAGGAGCTTTGTTATATAGCAGCACATGGAAAGACCCAGAAAATCAAATGATGGATATTATTATGTAAAATTTTTAAACCTTTCATTTTGAAACAATCTCAAGGTATAAAAAAGATGTGACACTGGTACAACTTTGTTTCTTGCACCATTTGAGGAGAAGATGCCAATTGAATGTTGATCAAGTACTTTAATGTGCGGTATTCATAAAATCAAAATATTCTCCAACATATTCACAATACAACCATTGGATTCTATCATCTATTCCCAGACCTCATTCAAATTTTGCCAATTGTCTCAATAATAGTCCTCACAGCAAAAGGTTCCAATTCAGAGTCACAAGTTGCATTTAGTTGTCATGTTTCTTTACTCTCTTTCATTCTGGAACAATTTCTTAGTCTCTACTAGAATTTCATAACCTTGATACTTTTGATGATGAGAAGTCAGTAATTTTGCAGAATGCCCTTCAATTTGGTTTTATCTGAGGTTTCCTAATGATTAGATTTAAATCGTGCATCTTTGGTAGGAAGTATCACAGGAGTGACATTGTGTTCTTTTCATTGTATCCCATCACATTTTGATTTGTACCATTACTGTGTTGTAATTTTTGTTGTTGTTGTTTTTGTACCAGGGGTGCTCAACCACTGAGCCACATCCCCAGTCCTTTCTATTTTTTTTTTTATTTTGAGGCAGGGTCTCACTATGTTGCTTACAGTCTCACTAAATTGCTGAGGCTGGCTTGGAACCTGTGATCCTCCTGCCTTAGACTCCGAGCTGCTGGGATTATAGGCATGTGTCATTGCACCCAGCCTATGCTGTTAGTTTTGATTACTTGGATTAAGGTGGTATCTGACAGCATCTCCACTATAAAATTGATCTTCTTTTCTCTATAAAATTAAAAGCATGTTGTGGGGAGGTCCTTGCATCTATATGAACATCTCCCACCCTAACCAAATTTCAGTTTCATTTATTTAGATGTATATGGATTTACAGTTCCAATTTTTATTCAATGGATTATAATGTTACTGTACTTTATTTTGATTCCCAAATTATCTCAAGTTGGCCAGCTGAAGTACCTTCAGGCTGTTCCTTTGACATGTAGCCATCCTTCTTTGTACCTTTTACTTCCTGGCACAAAGCGTTCCTGGCTTATTTTCCTGGTTCTTACATTCCTTGTCCCAACCTGGAAGCCTGCCATTTCTCCAAGCGCATTGTTTCCTTTTGGTAGAGAAGAGTATCCAGAAATTGAGATCCAAGTATTGAATGTGCCCCTTGCTGGTGAGGTGCTGCAGCTTATAGGTCCTCTCACAAACAGGCAAAGCCAAAGAACAGGTATGAGTGTACACATATGCAGAGACATTTTGGACTTTCCACCTCTCTGCCGAACCATAAATCTACACCTACATCTCCAATTCTAATCCTACATCACAGGGTTCATTCTAGTTTTCTTCCTTTCCATATTTTTAGCATGCTTCTTTGATAGTCATTAATGCATTTGATTATTTAATCAATGCCATTGAATAGGCAAATCTTCTATTCCTGTTGCACATTCCCATACTAACCCCCCACCCTCCCTTGTCCCACTTGAGATCCAATACTCCACACCCATCTGGATGCCTTCCTTACCCTCTTGTGTTCCAAGACTGTGGGCCTATTCCCTCTCTGCCTATTCCAAGTGGGCACTCTCCTCACTTGTCTTGAGATCCAACACTCAGCACTGAGCTGTACTCTTTCCTCACCCTGCTAGGCTCCAAATCTTGGCACTGGGCTTCCTGCCTACATATGTCCTTTTCACTATCCCTGTGCTCAAACTTCCCCATGCTGGTCACCATCCTGTGGAGGTGTCTTTCTGACCATGCACGGTGCCACAGTGTCCACCACACTGAATGGACATCTTCTTCATCATACTTGAGCTCTGATACCCCATGTTAGGTCCCTACTTCTAGCCCACCCCCATGGATGCCCTCCATCCCAGGTATGGACTCCACCCTTCTGCCTCAGGAATGCCTTTCTCCCCACACCTGGGTTCTAGCATTGCAACAGAATAGCCACAACTTCCTATGGAAACCTTTCCTCCTTCCACTCTGGTTCTAACACCCTATGCCAGGCAGTGCCAACCACTGATGCCCCCCTCTTCACAGACATTCTTCACATTTTACTTGGACTATGTCATCCTGGTATACATTCCGTGGGGTGGTCAACCTTGCTCAACCCTGTCTAAACCATTCAGGAATAGAAAGGAAAAGAAGAGAAGAGTAATAAGATGAATTTATTAAAATGTTAATTCGATGGTACCACACCCCTGATTCAAATCTCTCAGTGACTGCCCAACACAACAGGTGTAACAGCCTATCACTTTTTTTCTGGCTGACAAAGCCCTCATGGTCTCCCCTTGCCTCCTAGCACTCTCTCAAATCTGCTCACCATGATGGCTTTCTATTTCCCCCCTTGTTCATGCCTTAGAAACTCTGCACTTGCTTTTTAGCTCTGATGAATGTTTTCCAGGGTCTTCCTATGGCCAGTCTGCTTTTGCCATTCATGACCCCATCTATACTTGCCTCCCAGTCACTCTGAATCTCATCAACCTGTTTTAATTGTTTGCAAAGCACACATCACCACTAAGTTTTCTTGCATATTTATTCATTGTGTGTCTCCTGTGTAAGCAGATACTTGGTGCTATGCCTATGTGCCTTGACCTACTTGATCATTCACCTTCAGGTGTTTCTATATATGTTCATGATTTTCTGGGTCTCTGTTTGTAAAAGGGACAGAGCAGAGCTAATTCTCACTCTTACCCACCCAGATGACCCACAATCAATCATAAACAGAAGTCAGTGGATAAATACTCCTTTTTTCTCACTTCCTAGTGGAAAAATTCTCAGGCATATTCCAAAACTTTAAAGGGGACAAGATAGGAATCAGCTTCAGTTGGTCACTGCGGTGACTAATTTATTAAAATACCTCATATAAACTTTCCTTCCTTCCTTTTCCCTCCCTGTGCTTCTAAGGATTGCATCCCAGAAGAGCAACTTATACCCAAACTCTTGTCTCATGGTCTGTTTTTGAAGGAACCAAAACTAAGATGGCCTTCCTCCTCCAACTAAAAGGTAAATTGCATGAGGGCAGCAATGCAATTTCTTTTCTATACTATCATGACCCTTGTTATGGTTTAGATGTGGTGTTCCCCAAAAGTTCACATGTGAGACAAAGTGAGAAGATCTGGAGGAGAAATGATTGGGTTATAACCTTAACATAATCAGCGAATTAATCCCACATGGGATTAACTGAGTGGTAACTAGAGGCAAGTGGAGAGTGGCTGGGGGAAGTCTTTCATTGAGGGTGTGGCTATGGGGTATATATTTGTATCTGGCAAGTGGAGTTCTCTCTCTCTGCTTTCTGATCACTGCGTGAGCTGCTTCCCTCTGCCACACTCTTCCACCATGATGTTCAGCTTTACTTGGAGCCCC
Source organism: Glaucomys volans (assembly GCA_020662805.1). Classification (NCBI taxonomy): domain Eukaryota; kingdom Metazoa; phylum Chordata; class Mammalia; order Rodentia; family Sciuridae; genus Glaucomys; species Glaucomys volans. The sequence goes on along the minus strand of JAJEJO010005113.1, from coordinate 93,143 downwards.
AAGGAATGGAGTCAGCCTTATATGGACTAAGACCTCTGGAACCATGAGCCCTAAATAAACATCTACAGTTGTTCTGGTTGGGTCCTTTAGTCACACCAGTGAAAAAAGCTGACTAAAACAACCCTTTAGTGCTTAAACTTATTGTCGTTTACTAGGTACCTGATATATATTTGGAATAAATGAATGATTGAATGAATGAATGATTCCTCCATTGCAACTTTATTTATATATTTATTTACCTCTGATTCTTTCTAAAAAAGTTTGTGGTGATTGGCCAACCTCCTTCCATTTTTTTAGCCACCATTCAAGAAAGAGCCGTATTCCCACAATTGTTTAACTCTTTAGAGCTGTGATTTCTGCAGATGGTTTCTTAGTACAATTCCTTGCTCAGTTCTTCCATCCTGCATAACATTTCAAGGAAAATCTGAGAATTATCCTCATTACAGCATCATCAGACATCCCATGGTCTTCAGCACATTCTCACAGATATGAAGGTGAAAGACAGGAAAATGAAAAGCCTCCTCCCTTCAAGCTGCACCTCTCCTGTGATGGAGGCAATGGCCATATGGAGGAAGATGGAACCCCAGGGCCCCAGCTATTTGCTCTCATCGTTGGCACAGAATTTATCTCATGAGGCAGTAAGCTGTATTCATCTGTGTCTACAACTGTACTGTGATTCTTCATAAGGAAGAAGCCTGCTATATCAGTCTGGCTGCCTGGGACCTCACATAGTACCTGATACTGACTAAATTAACATTTTAGCCATCTTTTTCACTGCTGAGATTAAAGAACCTGACCAGAACAATTGTAGATGAGGAAAAGTTTATTTGAGGACTCATGAGCTCAGAGGTCTCAGTCTATAAAAGGCCAGCTAATTTCTCAGGGCTTAAGGTGAGGCTAAACATTGTGGTGGAACAGTGAGGCAGAGGGAAGCACCTCACATCATGATGATTAGGAAGAAGAAAGAGATCTCCATTCTCCTGATACAAACATATACCCCATAGCCATGCCCGCAATGAACGACTTCCTCCAGTGACTCCCCACTTGCCTCCAGTCACCACTCAGTTAATCCCATCAGGGATTGATTCATTGACTAGGTTATGGCTATAATCCAATCATTTCTCCTCCAAATATTCTTGCATTGTCTCACATGTGAGCTTTTGGGGGACGCCTCACATCCAAACCATAACAAGGAGATACTTTGACTTTAGGGTGGTCTCCATATTTTTCAGTGGGGAATATCAATTTCCAATCTACACAGTTTTAGGGCTAAGTGACTTGGTGCAAAGTGGATTTTATGCTTCTAGAGTAGGGGTTCAGGAAACTTTTCCTGTAAAGGGAAAGACAGTAAATATTTAAGGTTTTCAAACCATATGGTCTCTGCTGCAACTACTGCTGTTGTAGTACGAAAGTACACACAGACCATGTGAAAAAAAAGCAATGTGACTGGGTTCTGATAAAACTTGGCCAAAGCAGACAGGGGTATGGATTTGGCCCATGGACCATAGTGTTCTAACCTCTCATTTAGAGCAGTGGGTACATCCTATATATGCTGCTCTCCTAAACTTTCACCATTGGGCCAAACAATGCAGTATCGAAGAAGGAAGGATCTACACCTAATTTCCACTTCAATAATTTATTATGGAAGAGGAATGTTAAAAAATAAAGGACATGAACTGATGGAAAAACAAAAGGAGTACAAAATTTACATATTTTTAATATTTACCATATAGTAGATATAAGCAAATAGTATTCTAACCTTAATCGCACTGAAACTCCTTGAAGAGAGTGACATTTTTGCTTTCATTCTCTAGATGAGAAATTTGACATTTGGAGAGCTCAACTAAGTTGCCCCAGGTCGCAAGGTTTGCAAATGGTAGAACTTGAATTTGAACTTGGTTCCACCTCATCCCAAGCTTTTAACCACTTCTTTGCACTAATGGCTGTTGGGTGGTTAACATAAATAAAAATCACAACACCAATTTTATTGATGGAAGATAAAAGCAGGAACTAGATTGGAGCCTACAGAGCAATACATATTCTTTTCCCCTTTTGGATTGAGGAAAGTTCAAAGGCCATCTTTGTTGATTTTAGATCTCTGGGCTCCTTTGTGTGAATTCAGATCCCTGCAAGAAATTCCATGTTCCTTTGTTCTTTATGACAGGCCAGTCTGAATGGAAAGGTTTTAAAACTCCCTAAACTCTTTGAACATGCAGAACATTGATCTTCACAAACCATTTGAAACACCCTAAGGAGGTTACAAAATTACAAGCAATGTTTTTTTTTGTTTTGTTTTAAGTGAATGTATACCAAACCTCTGGGACCTTTTGCCTCATCACACAATACCAAAGCTTTCCTCCCCTCCTCTGTGTATTCTTTGCTGTCAGATCCTGAATAACAAAATGGCATTATGTTGCTGGGGTGCCTCATGGAAAAAGCTCTTCTCCTGCCAGTAATGTGGGGCTCTTGCCCCGCTCTGGTGTGCTGTGCTGTGCTGATGCTTTGAATCCTGGGGCAAGCCAGGGTTTGACATTTCCCGCTGAGCCGCCTACTGCGCCTGCCTTCAGGGTTGGCAGGAACATGACTGGATTCTGTAAGAAGTGCTCTGTGGCCTTCTGCACAGCTAGACCTCCATGGACACTTTTATATTGGTATTTATTAAGCCTTGATATGTGGCACACCAGAAAGTCCACTCCGTCTGAACAGGAGTCCTGTTTTGTTGTTTATCTCTGTATCCTCAGCATTCGGGGTCTGGCAGAGAGCTTACCTATTTTAAAAATGACTTTGTTTGGCCCGAGCTTCTTGTTATTTCTCTAGCCTCATCTCTTGGCTACAGTGCTCTGTGCTGGTTTGCCAACTGGTTATGAATACGGGGTCTCAGGCAGCCTGCGCACCTCCACTTTCTACCTGTTGCCCTTGAGCTGGTGACTTCATCTTCCTGCACCTGACTTTCCTCTTGTGCACCTTGTCAAGTACAGTAACAGTACCCATCTTGTGCAGGTTACAGGAGATAATACACATGTCAAGTGCTTAGAGGAATGCCTGACCCATGGCAGGTGCCCAACCCATGTCAGCCATTTCATTATTGCTGTTACTATTCTCATAACCATTTCTCCTGCAGCATTCATTCTGTCTCCTTTTCCTCTGGATGCTACTCATCTTTCAGGTCTCAGCTTCCCTCCTGCATAATACCTTGTTAGGTGCCCTCTGTAGTATGTTCTTCATCACACGGTTTTATTATTATTTCTTCATGTGCCTGCCTAGCTCAAAGCCCATATTAAATAAAATATTCATTAAATAGTAGAATGAATAGACAGTACATTTAAAAGCAAATTAATTGAGTACCTTTCCTTCCAAGCCCAAACATCTCAGCTGGGGTGATCCTTCCAGAAAGAAGTCTAATCATGTCATTTCTCTGCCCAAACACTGGCAGTGGCATGCATCTCAGAATCAGTTCATACCCTCCTGCCATGACCTACCTCCTCCATGGTCTGGCCTCCTTCCTTCCCTACTTCAGCATTTCTTCCCCATGATCCTTTGGCTCTATCTGCCTCCTAGCTATCATCTCTGAATCTACAAACATGATTTCATCTCAAGGAATTTGCACTTGTGTTCCTGCAACCTAGAACACTCTTCTCTGGGGCCTGTGGTTTTCCTGTTCACATCTTTGATCAAATGTTATCTTCTGGGTGAGGCTTTCCTAAACATACTATTTAAAATTACAAACCACATCTCCTGCTGTATTCCGTATGCCCCATCCATACTTTAATATACTATGTAATTTAAAACATGATGTCACTCCCGTCCCACAACTAGAATAAAAACTCCACAAGATAGGTGATCATCTTTTTTGTTATATTTGTTGCTGTATTTGAAGACTCTAGAAGTTTAAGTCCCGAAAAAAATTAGTTAAATAAATGAAATAAAAAATGACCATAGCCCCAGAACTAAGAAAAATGGAAAATCTTTTATGAGCTTCATTTCAGTAGAGATTTATGTGGCCTTTTGCCAATGCATTTTCCCTAGCAGTTTTTGAATAGGAAGGGGTTGTGTGGAGGTCCCACAGGAAGTCACCACTTGACCTTACCCCAGCTCAGGTCACAGCCAGTGGGACTACGAAACAGTCCTAGAGTCCATACAATGTCAGGGGCAGAGAACCTGTACCTTGCTATTGGAAGGACCAAGTCCCCTCTACTTCTGGCAGGCCCATGGATGCATTCCCCCTGCATTTTTTTCATAACCAGTTGAAAAGTACAGACATCAGGCTGTTAAAATACCCAACAGACTCTCCCAAATGTTATCAAATATTTTTGTTCACAATTGCCACACAGTCACCATGTGTTGCAAAGACATGACACATAGAAGAATTTGCTGGAGTCTTCGTGGACACTGTCACAAAAACTACTTGACTGTGTGTGTGGCTGGCCACACTTAGGTTGTTGGGGCATACCAATGCTTTGCAAAAAACACTTCTCTGGTGAAAGCAAGAATGCTTTGGAACTGTGGTTTGGTGCAATTGCCTTGTTCTCTTAGATATGTGACCTAGAGAGTATAGAGAAACACAACTATCACACTCATAATTTGATGACACATTCCTTTACCTAGCCATAGTTTCATGAAAACATTAACTAGGATAAATTCTATAAAAGCATTTTGAAGTCATCAATAACAACATTTCATATACAATTTCTTATTTAATCTTCTCAGCAACCACGTGAGATTGGTATTTACTACTATTTTCCATGAGGAAACTGAAGGGCAGACAGGTCAAGCAATTTGCCCGAGGTCACCTGGCTAGGAAGAGGAAAGAGAAAGATCAGATGGAACTCACATTGCAGCTCATTGTCTTATCACTCAGTGGTGTTGCCATGTTACAGGAACCCTTGTGATCTGCTCCCATGAGCACATGGGGTTCTTCTTTCTCATTAGTAATGTGGATTTTCAATTTCCAGTGGACAATTGGGCTTGAAGTTAGAAATTCAAACTTCCGATCATGAACCTATTGAAGCTTTGGATCATGCAGTGTTGGATTTTATGTGTTCACAGTCTAATCTTGAATTTCCTCTACAGGCAAATTTTCCATTAAAGCCAGGGACTAAAGTAAAAACTCAATGGATTTTGGACCTAAGAAAAGCATGAATTTTAGTCTATATCTGAGTAACAATCAATATTCCAATCAGAGAATGAACAGTGTTAACTGGGTTTGCTTCCTTAAATCACACACACGCATGTGTATGTACTTACACATTTTAGAGACTAGTAAAACAACCACTTGCATTTTTTTAAAATGTGGAAAAAAGACAGTCTTTTTCATGCTACTTTTTAAATGTATAAAACCCTCAGGATTCCGTCTTCTATACCGAGCTGGGAGAATTAGTCATGCAACTCCTACTACAAATTTCCCCAAGCATCACTCTGGAAGTACCTCTTGGTCTACCTTTTAATGTGAGATGCTGAGCTCAAAGGAAATTGTGTCTGGGGACTGGGTAATCCGAGCTGCAGCAGGTTCCCATAGGAACGCCAAGGCACTCGCTTCCTTTATTTATGCACATTTGCAGCAGCTGTCTTCTTTGGATTCTGGCTCTTAGCAAGTGCAAGCAGCAGCTCCGAGAGCAGAACTGCCCTAAATGTCTCTCTTTGAAGCTCTTGAGTCCACAGCCTTCTATTTGTGTCTGGCCCCGATTCATCACGGGCCTGAATGCTTCACCTGCTATATTGAGTTTCCAATAGAGCCTGAACCAGATTTTTTTTTTTTTTAAAGAATAATCCTTGCCAGTGAATCTCAGCATGGGAGCTTTGGAAAAGTGAGGATAGGAAATAAGACTGATAGTAATTATTTCCTGCCATCCATCATTAGAGGGATATTGATATACATATCTCCTTCGTGCGGATTTCTTTTGCTGTACCTGAGATTCAGTTGTGGGTTTAGAAGATTAACAGCAGTTGGATGCAGCCTCAGAATCACAAGCTTGGACGAGTTATGATTCATAGCTGAAATGGCAATGTGAATAGACTAGCACAGGTTTTAAAGAAATTCTGACATATTCTCAGGGATCAAAACATTTAAGGAGAAATATCTAGAAATATTCACTCACTTATTTATTCATCATGTATTCATTTATTAGAGCCTGTGCCTCTCATCAAAAAATTTACCATGCTTTACTGAAAAGGTTTGTTCACCAACTCTGTGAAGACAGGGACTGGGTCCATCTCGCTGATCACTGCATGCCCTGTTCCTGGAATACAGTGGGGATTTAGCAATCATTTGCTAGACCAAGGAAGGAAGGAAGAAAATGGAAAAGGTTTGTGGAAATAGTAGCATTTAATTTAGAATGTATATATATGTAAACACACACATACTTAATACATGCATGTGTATATATGATAAGGTAAGGACTTGTACTAAAATGTATATTTCATAAAATAGCTAACATTTATGGAGCAGTAACCATGTGCCAGACATCGCTTCATTTAATCCCCACAATAATCATAAAATACTATTTTTTTCATATATCCCTCATTTTATAGAAGAGGAAGCAAATAGAAAGAGGTGAATTAGCTTGGCCAAAATCACATAAAGTAAGTATGTTCATATTCTGGCAGTCCCAGAATATGAACCAGCCAGTCTGATTGTGAGGGCATGCTCTTAGTCAGTAAGTATTACACATAATATCCATAAATATATGATTTCACCTCTGCGGACTTTTATGCAGAGAGAAAAAGTGCTGGAGAGAAGGTATTATCTGATAAAGTTCTGAAGTTGAAGCATAGGGTTGAACTGTTGCCCAAAAGAGAGATATCTGTCAGAACACAGTCCAGACAGGGCAGCTGGAGCCCAGAGAAGGTGTGTGTATGTGCTCCCACCAATAGGACTCCCACAATGCCACCAGGACCCTGGGGACTACTCAGTCTTCTCTTTAGTCCTACTCTCAGGCCACCAACATTCACAAGTAATGAATTAAAGCCCAAGCAGACCACCCCACAGTGGGATCAGTTCCACTTGTCATGTCCAATTCTAAGTTTAGTAAGGGGCTTTCCTGCCTTCTGTTAGCCTGTCTTCAAGTTCCGCCTATTACCCAGCTTCTGCTGTGTAGATATGTTACAACCCAGAAAGGACTGCCTTACTTGTCACTGCCAAAGGGACCAAAACACAAGTACCTCATAATATGTTCCAGGCCTCCCTCCCTTTTTCCTTCTTTTATGACACCAGTGTCTTAAAAACGGGCAGAAAAAAATGAAGATGCCATTTAAAAAGCAATTGAGTGTTTTGATGTTTTGAAGTCGTGAGACATGAATTGTGGCACCATAAGAAAGGACCAAGGGAAGTCAAAGGAGACAAGTAAGGACTTAGGTAGGAAAACCCAGGGGAGAGGCTGTGATGAGAGGCCAAAGGATGAATGGAGCAAGTCTACCCTTTTCTGGGAGAAAGGAAAAGCACCGTCTGAAGGTCAAGAGATGAGGATTTGTGAAGTCACAGAGAGAGTTGGGGGACTAAGGAAGAAACCTGGTGGCAATAATGAAATGGCCTCAAATTTTTCAGAAAAGTGGGAGGCAAGGTCACTTGAATTCTGCAAGTGTATTTAAATGTTATGCATTTAAAATTTCACACTAAAGGTTCTAATTCAATTTCTGGAAAACTGAATGGTCATTTATAACCAAAGCACAGATTACAAGCATTTCACAATAGAGTGGTAAACATTAGGAACATGAATCTTTGGTTTATCTTAGCTGTAATATATGCTCATTACAGATAACTCACATTAGGAAAACTCAACATATGAAATTAAATTTTCTTTTTAAGATATATTCTGCAGGATTATTTCATTAAACCATCTATTTAGAGAAACTCCTAGAAGTTTCCTTCCCTATTATTCTAGATTTCCTATTATTTTAATTTAGAAAAATAAATTGAAAGGCTTTTAAAAATTGTACTTTTAAACAAGGTAATTAGTTTTAAATTGAAGATTAAATATTTTCTCAAAGAGTGCATATTTGTAAAAGGTGTTTTAAAATGCACCCTTTACATATGGAAAAGAAATTATATAAAGGAAAAAGGTAAAACTGAAACATTAATACAATAATTTTAAACTAAAACAAACAGATACTATTCTGAACACCATTTATGCTGGATTGCTGACAATATGTTCCCAAAAAAGACTTCAGTAAAACACAGAAACCATAAATATAGTCATGATTAGTAGAAGCCACTAAGATCCCTGAGTTGCACAGCCACTTTAACAAGGAGGCATTTTTAGGGCAGGGGAGAAGCAGAGGTCCTTGAGTTAAGAACAGCCATTCAGAGGACATGAAGAGTCTCTAGTTGCCTTTGTATTGGTCCCTAAAGAAAAAGAGGAAGAAGGAAAATGCTGTGGAAATCTCATAAATCACATGAATAAACAAGGGAACAAATGGTAGGAGGCTATGTGGAAATAGGAGATGGATTACACAAGAAGGCAGAACTCTTCTCAATTTTTATTCACGGCCTAATAATTCTAGCCAACCAGACTAAAAAGTGGACTGTCACATCTGACTGCTGCTTTTACCTCAATTAATCAACAAACTCTTTCCAACTCTTCTGGTGGGCCATTATCTCCCAATATCTATTGCCCTCTTTCTGGTTCTATTTGTCTCAGTGGGTAATCTCCTCTTTTGCCATCTGACCTTTCAGACCCCATACAGAGCCCCAGATTCATCTCCTCAAAGCAGTACTCTGGCTAGGTCACCACTTGCTCAAAAACTTTGTTGAACAGTGGAGGATTATTATAGGAGGTATCACTTTGAGCAGAGGTTCTCACAGTGTGGGCCCTGGACCATCAGCCTCAGCATTCCTGGGAAGCAGGTTAGAAATGCATATTTTCAACCCTATATCACAGTTACTAAGTCAGAAACTCTGGGAATGGGTCCAAGCAACCTTCCTTAAGAGGCCTTCCAGATGATTCTTATATCTTCTAAATCTTGAGAACCACTGACTTTGTGATTGAGACATGAAGTCTGGTTTCAGATGACCCACTCTCAAATCCTTTTTCTGTTTCCCACTGCATTTCTTAAATGAGTTACTTTCTAAGTGTCAGTTTTCCCATATTTTAAATGGGGTAAAACAGAGGCTGCCACTGTGAATGGTACATTGCTCATCACACAGTCTACAGGTGTGCAGCCTTCCCTAAAGATCATTAACTGTTGTCATTGAAGGCCACTCTGACTCTAAATTACTTTCCACAGGCTGGCTTAAATGACTCACTTACCAATTCCTGTGCAGGACTTGTACACTAGCACTGTTTCTTGCTCATCTAGTGGGCTCAACTGTTTGACATATAAATCAGTGAGAAGTGACAGCCAGAAATTTTGGTACTAAGGATGGAACAGGGCCTCACATATGCTAGTGTAGTGTTCTACCACTAAGCTACAACCCAACCTCAGAAAATTCTTGATAGTAATTAAGTGCCATAGGGAGGGAGCTTAGTTAGAAATCGAATGGAATGAAAATTCTAATGAATGTTAACGAGGCATTGATTTACTATCTGACCTGAGAAAACCAGTTGTCTTTTATTCCCATCTGTAGAATGGGATTAATATCATTAACCTTCTATAAAAGAATTATCCCTACAGATATAATGTATCTAGAAAGCACCCCCAGGTGTTGAGAATGATTCCTGCAACAAATAATAATGACTAGCACCTGCCAAAATAGGGGAAAAACTATAATCTCCATCAGCAGAGCTGGTGAAAAAAGATGTTTTTATTTTGTTCTGATGTGTTATCAGTGTTTCCTTGTAATTCTGCTCATGGGAACACATACTGTAAATATTTCTTTTAGACTTCTGACACGTTTGGAGAGAGGTTGCCAGAGAAAATATCTATTGAGTGGTTAACCACTAAGAGATAATTTTTGGGATTTGGCAATAAGGATGCATCATTAATATAGATTATTCTAAGACTGGAAAATTCTAGAAGTAAGCAATCTTGGGTTGTTGTAAGTGACGTGGGGGAAAGTGTGGCTTTATGAAGATACAGCCATTATTACTCCTGGAGAAATGAAGTGTTTGAATTAGTGATGGGAAATATAAAATGCCATTTCTGTATATAAACTAGATATTATGGTTGTCACTTGTAATATGTAATGCTCCCATGACCCATCATTCCTCTTTTAAACACAGCAAGGTTAACTAAACCTGATTCAGACAACATTGTAACTGATTTCTTCTGCCATTAGGCACCCTTCCCCTCTCTAGGCCGCCCTTCGGAAAGCTATGGAAATGATCTTCCTATATGAAAGAATGGCCATGCCTATTTTTCCAGCAACCTTTATTTTCAGAATTTAGAAAAGTATCTGGGAATTGGGACATTCCTCCCAATCCCAGTAAATAAGATTGAAAAGATGAGTGAATAAAATGAATGGACAGCAGCATTCACTAATAAGTCTCTTACATTAGTCAGTTTGTCTTTCTGGATAATGGAAATTTCAGAACAAAAAGAAATGACCAGATATTTTAGTCAATGTGAAATGCCAAAGTTATTATTAATAAGTATATAGGTGATTTAAACTTCAGTTTCATCCTCAAATCCAGTTGCAGCTCAAAGATCCCAAGAGAATGGCTTCAGCAGTAAGTGTACTCTTTTCCGTTTTCTACAGTGAAGCTCCTAAAGACATTAGTACTCCCATCTCTCCACTCACATCCACAAAGGCAAATACTCAGAATCTTGAGGGGAAAAGGGACAATAAACTGGCCCCATGGGCATTAGGTTGGCATAGGTAAGTATGGTTCTTTTAACAACTGAAAATCTCCTGTCTAGAGAAAGAGCCAGTTGAGGCAAGGCTTCTGAAGATAAAAACCTCAGACTTGGCTTAGATTTCACCCTACCTGTATTTTGACCTTCCTGCATCTCCTTCTCAGATTTAGCTTTTGGTTATTCCTATTGGTGTCCAGTCTCCAGCCCTCACCTGTTATATCTGCCCCCTTCAAACCTTGATAACCTCAGTTTGACTAAATCAGATGTCAGTCACCTGTCCAACCTGAGTTATGTCTGACCTCAATAATTTTCTGCTCTAATTAGGCTGTGCCTCTTGTATAAGTAGATGCCAACAGCGCTAAGAAAGAAACTTAGTTAAACATCACACTTTTTCCAGTGTCCATGTGTGTGGGCATTACAAAATGTCAGAACTTCATCATAGCTTTAGTTGGTTAGGTATTTGTTTTCTCAGAAGGCACCAACAAAAATGTCTTTCCAATCTCTTACTGCATCAGGGTGGATTTTCTATACAATCCCAAATGATGAAGGTAAAATAACATGTGACTGTTTACCCTCATTAAGGAGCCAACCTAACATTCAGTCTGAAGTCTTCCCAGGTTCTATAAAACTCTAGCGTCCTTTGTATTAGTTTTCTGGAGTTACCACAATACAGTTATAGGAATGGGATATCTTAAAACAACATGCATTTATTCTCTCACACTTCTGAGGGAAAGGAGTCTAAAATTAAGGTGTGGGTAGGGCTGGTTCCTTCTGAAGGCTCTGAGGAGCAGTCTGTTCCATGCCCGTCTACTAGCTTTCAGTGATGGCAGCCATCCTTGACCCTCGGAATAGAAACACATCTCCCCAGTCTTTGCCTCCATTGTCCTCCAGGCATCTCCTCCTGATTCTTATAAGAATATAAATTGTATTGAATTAAGGGCCCACTCTACTTCAGTATAACCTACAATGAATTTATTACACTGACAACCCTGTTCCCAAATAAAGTCACATTTCTGAAGTGGAGCTTAGGACTTCAGCATATATTTTGGGGGTACACAATTCAACACATGACATCTCTTCATATTTTTACCATAACCTTGACCTTGTTTTCTCTCTCTCTTTTTTGAGAGGGGTGGGTGTACCAGGAATTGAACCCAGGGGCACTTAACACTGAGCTACATCCCTAGCCCTTTTCTTAAAAATTTTAAGACAGGGTCTTACTTGGCTTTCAATTTGCAATCCTCCTGCCTTAGCTTTCCAAGCCACTGGGATTACAGGTATGTGTCATTGTGTCTGGCTTTGACCTTGTTTTCATCATGAGTTCCAAACATAATTTCTTATGTTGTCCTGAAAAGAGCATACATGGGCTTTGGGTTTAGATAAAATGAGCTTGCCCCAGCTTGCCACTTATTACCTCAGAGTATAATTCCTAGCTGTTTTGAATAGTCTTTCCTCCTTCAAAATGTAGATAATATGTACTTTGTAGGTACATAGAAATATTTAATAAGATTACCATATACATTAAAATATATATATATATACACATATGTATAGCAAGTTCTTACTAAGTTCTATTGAGAATTTCCTTCTTCAATTAATGTTAGATAGCAGAAAGGTAGCAATTTCTATTAAAATGAATCTTTCCATCAATGTTCTCCTTATATTTAAATTCTTCCTCTTAATGAACAATTCAGTAGAAGTATACAGTCACACCAATTGCTGAAAGATCATAAAGCCTTTTCAGTTTGTCAGCTTGTGAACCTCTGACAAATAGGTAAGTTGTAGGAAAATGCTTTAAAACAATTGTTCCTGGCATTTTGGTCAGAATGCATTTATTAGACAGTATCTCATACTTGCTTGTAAAAATAAACAAGGGCATAAATGATCTGGCCTTAAATACTCTATAAAACCCACATTTCAGTATTCTGGTCTATGATTCATAAAAAAAAAGCTTCTATTTTGATGTGCTGGGGAATATCTGGATCTATAAACTTTGAAAAGCTTTTGAATTGAAAAACATGGTTACTGTGTGCCACATGACAATATTTTCAAGGGAGGGAGAGGTAGGCACTATATCAGCAAAAATAACTTTACTCAATTAATTATTGGAAGATTATTTACTCCCTTTAGTAAGACAATGGTCTGTCAGTACTGGATGCATCTGATTTTTGCAGATGTGACTGTGGCTTCTGAAATCTTTAAAGATTCATCTGAAATATGCTTTCAGGTCTCCTTTTTGTGAAACTTTGACAGGATAATAGAATTAGATTTGCTGAATTTCACTAAACTGTAAAGTAATGTGTCATCAGCTTCACTTACTTTTCAAAAAATATTTCTCTCTGGTAATGCTCATCAATCTAGCTTTTCAACCCCTAAACACGAAACTCTGAAACAAAAAGGATGACTCCATCAGTTACTCAAGTGACAAGATGTTAAACATTTAGGACTCCCACGTCGTAGCACCAGCTGCCTCTGGATAATGCACTTGGTTAGGCTTGAATTAGAGAAAAGGAAAGGAGAAAGGAGAAGAAAGAAGAAAGGAAAGGGAACTGCTCTTACAGTGAGAATGCACAACTCTTTTCAGATGAGGTGGACCCTGAAGATGTACCTACTACACAAAAATTTCCTCCCAAGGGATTGTTGTAGGCAGACTCACCATGAGAATCTCAGCTCCTATCAATGCCTCTTGTTTCCACCTTTCCCAGCACTTTCTCTGATAAGAGCATTCTGGTGCTCTGCATTAAAGAGCACTGCATTAAAATTATTTGTTCATCCAGGGAAGGGATGGCATCAGTACATTTCCAAATTCCAATATAACTGCACAATAAATGCTAGTTGAGTGAATGAACTATAAAAGCATACATACACAAGCAAATAATTCCTCATCTCAGGCACTCTGCTGTGATCTTGGGCCAGTCTAACAGGATGTACCAAGCAAGCATTTTGCTCTGTTGATTCCATCATCAAAATCCTTTGACAAAGCCTTTGTTAATAGTCTAAACTAGCCCCAACTTTAAAGAGCTACAAGACTCTGTTTTCTTCTTGAGGTGTCTTGTCACGAGAAATATGGATAACAGAAGGCATATATGATTTTCCAAAGTGAGTCATTTACCTGGGTGAGCAGCAGAAAAAGCCAACTTGGGGTGTTTACATTGTGTCTCATCATTAGGTTTATTAAAGAGAAGCGGTTCAGGTGGATCAAGGCATGCTGCAGGGGTGTCCATGAAACAGAGTATGAAGCTCTCAACAGTGAAGAAAGAATACTCTAAACAGCACCCTGTCAGCGGTAGGTGTCCATTCCTTCATTCACAGAACTTTTGGTGAGTAACACCCATGTGACCAATGTTATTCTTGGCACTAAATGATGAAGGCAGATGGGGTGGTGTGGGAGTGGAGATGCAGATAAAAAGAATAGGCATATGGCTGAGATGCTGGGCAGTTAATTCAGTAGATCTCAGATTCATCAGCCACCTTTCAATGTAGAGAGTAACAAATACAAGCTGGGAAACCTTTGTGTAAATTAATTTATTTTCTTTTTCATTTTTTGCTGTGATGGATGTATCTCTTATTTCCCTTTCCTTTCCATTTAAAGAGACACACTCATAAATAAGAGATCATATGCATGGTGCAATCAGTACAAGACAGGCTGAATGCCAAAAGCAGCCCCTGCAGTGTTGCCTATTTTGTGTATTTCCAGGTGCTGATCTTGGGTTCAAGATTGGATTCAAGATTGGCTCAGCTGTGTTTGTCCCTCATGTCTCACTTACATGGTCACATTTTTTTCTACCTTCAAGTCTACCTAAGTCCTTGTGATGACCCATTCTAAACACAGCTGCAGAGGCCTCATGCTCATTTATGGTCACTTGAGTTTTAGTCATGCCCCAGTACAATTCTAAAGAAGACTACTGGTTGCTGTAACCAGTGCCACCCAGATCCTTGCATGCTCACTGCCCGGGTAAAGAGTTTCAGGTCTTAGTGGCTGAAAGGGAAGAGGCATAAGGAAAGATTTTCTTTTCCTTCTGGTTTTTCTTGAATGACCTCACTCGTCTCCATCTTCCTTTATGTCTACTTCTGTTCATTTTAAATCTGCGTACTTATCTTCGCCTCTGGCCACTCCCAACTCTTTGCTGTCCTCCACATATATCATATAGATTCCCATCTCCCTGCCTTCAATCTTGTTGCTTCCTTTTCCTACTGTGCCCTTTTCCTCCATCTCTGCTTATTAAATTTTTCCAGATTCATGTTAAATAGCACTGGTTTCAGGAAGCCTCCCTCAACCCTTCCCATGCTGTCAGGGTATCCTACACCTGGCTCAGTATTTCCCTTTCCTTTTGCTTCTCTGACCTCCTTACTAGACTACAAATTCCCCCAGGGCTGGGTGGATGTCTAATCCACCATGTATTTCCAAGCTGTACTACAGAATATGGCACATTAATGACTGTTAGGTGAATGCACATATATCCAGTGAAACACCCTAAAGGAGGAGCAATGGGATCTGGTAAGTTAAGGCTTAGAGAAGTGAGGGAAAATAAGTCATTTTGTTTATCATCTGTAAGTAAAGTATTGAAAATTCTTTAAATAAAGAAAATATGGGTGATACAAAGAGGGTTGAAAGAAAAGAAGAATCCATTTAGTTGGCCAAGAGTGTAAGACTAACCATCAAAATACTGGGAGGGGAATGTCTCTGGATAGGGTCAGACAGAGCACTGTGTATGAGTCAGAGCTCAGGACACATTTGTATTAGTTGATTAATTCTATAAACTTTCCAGTTCCAGCCATATTTAAACTTCATATACTATTCAGGTTCATATGAACTTTATACTGTTCAACTTCATGATTTCTCTTTGTGCTAAAGATCTTAGGCAGTAAAAATCAGGGAATAATGTAGTTAAACTTTTTTTTAAGTCATCTTTAATTCAGAATTATCCATCCTTTAGAAAAGGAAAATAGTCAAGGAATAAACAACTTACAAAAAACTTGTTTATAAAATTGAAAACCAGAATACTCAAAATCAGAAAGGAGTTCCTATGTACTTTTTATAGTCAAATACCTCATGTTCCTGGGCACATGTGGTATGTCAAAAACAGAACCAAACATATTACCTGTTTTGTCATCAGTTCTTACTTGTTTTGTGATCCCACAACTTATTTCCTCTATGTTGATCTAATAAAATATTATTGTAGGAAAGAGTATAAGGCTCATCTTGCCCTGAATGATAAAGGACAATTTTTAAAATAGAATGGAAAATGTAAATGTGGGTGAAACCAGTATATTTAGATTTGTTCTTAAGCATTTACAATCTTCTCTATATTTTATGTAGTACTCTAGCTTGTAGCAGGCATATTCACAATTAACTACAGGTTTTCTTTTCAGGGATTACAGAGAAATGATTTCTCCCAAATTTCTGTCACTCTCACGTGAGTAACTGCTGTGTAGAAACATCCAGAAACCCATACATTAAACCAAATGGCAACTTGACTGAAGAAGGGTGATCACTGTTGAATCTGACAATCAGGAGGTAGAAAAAAAAGTAAGGAAAAGCTATGAGAAATTTATGGGTAAAGCTGCTATTTAATGAGGGAAAAGGAGGGCCCTCTATTTCAAAGAGAATGAGCAATAAGGAGAGGAGCGTGCCATGAGGATCCCACATTCATGCAGACACAAGCTTTCCTTCCTCAGCCTCAGCAAAGAAATTATCCATTTCTGAGAAGAACTATGAAATAGGAGACATTTATCTTTAGCTTAAAACGAAACAACCCACATTTCCAGGGATGATACTAAGTACTCGGTAAGTATTTTCTTTAGTCCTTGAACAAACCAGACAAGATAACATCATGATCCCTGTTTTAGTAAACCAAGTCCCAAGTTCACACTGTTCTTAGGAGGCAAAGTGGGATTTGAGCACAGGTATTTCTACCAGGATGTGTGCCTGCTTCCAGTGCGACACATCAACTCCCATCCATGTTATGGGCAAGCATACCTTCCTGCTGAACCTGTTTTCTACCAGACACCTGCCCCAGGCCAGGCTTTGCCCCACTGCCCACTGTCAGTCCTCCAAGCCTGTCTGCAGTCTTCCACACCACTGATCTGTAAATCCAAGTCACCAGTTGTCCTTTCAGTGCAGTCTGCCTTTGGACCTATCAGGGATTTTTTCCTTTCCCTTTTTTTTTTTTTTCCTTTAATGCTCTGTTTTGTAGAGTTTTGTCCAGTTCTAGAACCACTCTGCTAGGTACAAGTCCTATCTCAGAATTTACCCCCTGTATTTTCTCATCTGTAAAGTAGAGAAACTGATAATAACCTTTATCATTGTTTTGGGGATTAAGTGAATTAATCCCCAAAGCACACCACATTTAAAGTACCATAGCCTGTTATTTGGTACAAAATAAGAACTCAATATGGGTAGTCGAGTTATTAATTTCATATGTGCCTCTTTGCTAAAACCCCCTTTGGTAGGAAGGTGTCCATGTGCTTTAACCTGCTGTGATTGCTGCCTGCCTCTCCTCACTCTAAGTAATCCTCTGTGTTTCATGAGCCTAGAGTCATGTGCCCACTAGCATATGTATCATATAGTATTACAAATACATTTGGTGTCCATTTTCCATAACTGCGTACAGGGTGAAAACATTATATGACATACTCTTCTTGATCTCTCGAGTCCCTGGCTAACCCTGGCAAAAGGTAGGTTCTCTCTAAATGTTTGTTGAATTTACATGACTAACTGAGAGAAGAAAATAAACAAATGTTGCTACACTGTTTTTTTAAAACATTACTTTAAAAAAAATATTTATTTTTCTGTTGTGCTGAGGATCGAACCCAGTCCCTACCACATGCCAGGCAAGTGCACTACCACTGAGCTACAACCTCAGCCCTTTTGCTGCACTTTTAACCTTGCTTATCCCAGAGGTACTTGAGTTTCTACATCTCAGAGCTCGTGAAACTGGATGACCAGCTCATGTGATAATAAATCAAAGTACCATATTGGTAGAGAATGCTAACAGTGTTGAATGGAGGACTTTAAAAATCTCACCACTGAACTGTGTTTCTCCATGTTCTTGGTGTCACTGAACCACCCTAAATGTGAAGAACAATAAGAAGTACATCAAAATAGAAGGAGACTTTGGGATCAGAAAGATTTGCATTGATTGAGCTATTCATTTGTTCATTCATTCATCCCTTCATTCAATACACATATAACTACACTAAGTGCTAAGCATTGTGATGAATATTAAGAATGCCAAGATGAAAGATAGAGTTCCTGACCTCAAGGAATATAAATATCTGGTGGGGGCAGTTGATATACAACCGCACCAATGATTATAATATAGTTTCTGTGCTTTGATGGGATATGCACAGGTATGATAACAACAAACATCATGGGCATCTAGTCAATTGAAGGTAATCAGGAACACTAAGGAGGAGATTTGGAGTTGAGCTTGATCTTAATTAAATCCTTCATGTATCTATGTGCTATAAGAGTCAGGGGAGGAGAAGGAAATTTAAAAACTCTTTTTGTCATGTCTTTTTGCAAGCCTCTTTGGACCTATATTTAAAAAATACTTGGATTATGCTTACCCTGAAATATTCATAATGGGTAAGATGGGGATCTTGCCATCAGAACATTATATGGTATTTATACAAAAATTAAGCTAAAGATTTACTCAACATTCCTCTCTATATTTTCTTTGGTTGAATATACTGTGCTATTTGGTACTGTAGACACCATGTTATTTCACATGGATAAGTCTACTGCAAAACAGTGCACCAAGCAAAGAGTAGTTAGTGAATTAAGACTGATAACACTTTTTCTTACAATTAAGTGTAAGGATGGGATTAGGAATTTGTACAGGGAGAGTCAACACTGCCGAGGGGGTAGGATGTAGAAAGATGTGGACAGGAAGATATTCAAAGCACATTAGAGGTAAAAGGGTCCACAGAGATTGGCAAGTTTTATGCTTCTAAAATTTTAATGTACCTTCATAAGTCATCTGCTAAAATTTTGTTAAAATTCAGATGGTGATTAAATACATCTTGGTGGGGCTGAGATCTTGCTCTTTTAACAAGCTCCTTGATGATACTGAAGCTGCTGGTCTGTGGAGCACGCCTTGAGAGCAAGAGTGCAGTTCACGTGCCTCATTATTGACAAGAATTCTGAAACCCAGGGCAGGAAGGAATTTGCTCACACCACACCACTGACTAGTTTAACAGCAGCTCTTGTTTCTCACTATAACAGCTCAGTAAGGAGTGAAAAGATCATAGGCTTTGGAGTCAGTCTGATCTAGGCTCAAATCTTGGCTCTGCTGTTTACTGGCTGGCAAAGCCTTGGGCAGGTCATTTATCCTTTCTGTGCTTTAGCTTTCTCATTTGCAGAATACTGATAAATAACTCCTACCTTGTAGAAGAGTTGTGATAAGTCAATGTTATGACTGGCCTACAAAAAATGCACAATAATGTCTAGAACATAGTAAATGGTCAAAGCATGCAATATATCTTCTCTTTTCACTCTTTGGCCAAGTTAATTTTTGCATCAGTGTGCATGGCCATATTAATCTGTATCATATACCCCCTTAGGGCCCGGGCTGTGACAAGAGCATAGTCAAAGCCTACTGGCAAGTAAGTGCCTGACTGTGGCCACTAAACAACAACGACAAAAAAAGGATTTCACTTTTTAAATTGTCTCTTTGGAAGAGGATGTGTAGGATGGTAAATATCCACAAATGAATTTTTCATATTTGTTTGCAACTGATGGCTGTCAGCTGTTCATTAATAGAAAATGATCAGTTAATCCCACAAATGTGAGTTTTTCCTTCTGTTTTCATGAATACTGGAATTATTTTCTTCCTGGATCCATGATTTTTTTTTCCGGTTGCCTTAGTTGCTATTACCTAAATACCAAGAAAAAATAAATTTCATCAGCTCTAAGAAGATAAGACACACAATGCCTTGTGAAATGTGTTTTTAAATAACAAACATTCTGTTTCAAATACTACCAAAGGAAAGGAAGAAAGTTGCCACCTTTGCATTATATGAGGGTTAACTTTAGTCCATATGGAAGGTGCTAAAGGTGAAAAGAAGAAAAAATCAATGAGAAATTAAACCTGCTAAACTGTGCAGTGCCATTGTAAGAGCTGCTTCAGAAATCTATTTAGAAATCATTGCTCTTGTATCTGGATCATTACTGAGATACCCGCATCACCCACTTCCTATTACTGCAAACATAGCAACAGTTGCCATGCTAGCAAGAGATTCACAACACAAATACTGGAGTCAGGAGGGAGTAGGGCGGGGCTGAA
Organism: Glaucomys volans; assembly: GCA_020662805.1. Taxonomy (NCBI): domain Eukaryota; kingdom Metazoa; phylum Chordata; class Mammalia; order Rodentia; family Sciuridae; genus Glaucomys; species Glaucomys volans. The sequence continues at coordinate 73,125 of JAJEJO010005113.1, read as the reverse complement.
CCAGAGTCAGAGCTGCTGAACAGAGCACAGTGCCACCTGTATAGATTTAATTAGGCTGGTTGTTCTCTTTGGTCCCTGTACTGTGTCCTGTCAGACATTTCGCTACAGCAGGAACAGTCTAAAGAGCAGCATTTGGGGACCAAGTCTTACTTTCGGTTAAGCACACTCGTAACCACCAAAGGCAGGATCTCACTTTGATGTCGGTCTGGGTCCTTCTTTTATATATGAGTGGAGAAATGGCCAGGGTTTCTCTTCATTTCTTGGAATGAAAAACTCATGAAACTCTCATCATTAGAAAGTCAGGCCACTCTCTGTCCCAATATGTCATTTCATCTAATTGAAAACTGAGAAATCTGTCACCATTTATTTAGCAGTGTGCCTCTGGCGTATCTTTGCAGGTTCCCTTCATGTGGCTGGGAATTAGTTAATTAGTATTACAAAAAGCGTGAAGAGGAAAATGTACTCTGGCTCGCCCTTTGGGTTAGGAGGAAGGCCTTTTTAGGTTGCTAACAAGCAGTGCTGAAGGATAGAAAAGAACATGAAATTACAGCATCAGAATAGCCGCCGTGAGGGCTGCAGCTCATTCTCTTTCTCAAGTGGATATGTTGTAACCTAAATATGTCACTTGCTCACTCTTTTCATGCAAATCTTTTATGTGTGACAATAAATTCAGGTCCTTAACACTTATTTTTTTTTTAAGGTGGCGATTTTACACACGTAGGGCTCTTCTCCTATCTTCACTTTTATTAATTTCCCGTTTTTCATCACTTCCTCTTCTGAACAGAGTATTTTGTTTGATGTTCTTTCTTTGACATTTTTCATAGAGAAAGGTTGTTTCAAACTGAGGGTGGTTTTAAAAGTCAAGGAAAGGATTGACATTTTTCACACGGTCCTCAACTTTGAGACTGAACGCCTTTGTTCAGTGTGAAATTTGCAAGCCTCTACCCTTCCCGGTGCAGTCGGAGGGGCTGGAGTCCCGCTCGGGGTTCGTCAACTGGTCGCTAGATGGCGCTAGAGAGCACGCAACTCAAAAAGCGCAGCCAACATGGTTGCCACAGGTCTACATCAACTGAGAGGAAGTTCTCCCACCGGGCCCTATCACATTTCAGCACAGACGATGTTCAGTTCCGAGGATCTGTAAGACAGCAGAAGCTTGAAATGCAGAGGGAACTAGCAATCAATTTACAGTCTTCCTTTCACTTTTGGAGTGTTATGTGTTCTTATGTGAATCGTTTGTATATTTCACTACAGTGCTTTCTGGGTGTGGCAAGCAAGGCTGTGGTGAAGAGCCCAGCTGAAAATATCCATGGCTGTTTATAATAGAGATGGCTAGGTTTACTTACTTTTTTTTTTTAACCTTTATGGAAATAGTTTTCCTGCAAAAACCTTCCCCATTTGCTTTAATTTTTCCTCCCTATTAGATGACATTCGGGGACGTAATGAGGAGGTATCAAATTCTTCTGCATCCTCACATCAAGATGCAGGTATATATCTTCCCTTTCACAGGTATATATTTTCCCTTTCAGCTCCACACCTCCTGATCGGGTGTGGGGCTGAAAGACAAAAGAAGATTTTTGTTAATTAGAAAAAATTATAGGCATCTCAAGAAGATCTAAGCTTCAAGAGAAAGAGATAAAAGTCAGCTGACAGGCAGCGTGGCACTTGCTTAGACTATAGCTTTTGTCCTTTGGCTTTTGTGTTTTTCCACTGCAGAGCCTTAATGAGCTTGATAACTGGCCTTCAGAGAGTGACTGTCACAAAAATTGCTTATTCCAGAGATGATAAGTATTCTGGGAAAAAAAAAATCTTGTCCCTAGATTTTGGGAAGCAACAGCTCAATCTCTTCTTTACACAATGTGAGCAAGGGCCACTGAACTTAAGTCACATAACCAGAGTCACTGCGTTAGCAAGACAACTCTTCCTATAAACTCAGAAGATGTGCTCAAGTGAGGGTTTGATGATACTGATGCTTCAATAGGCACAGAAGTCCATTGAAGATTCCACTAAATAGATATTAAATCAATAACCTTTTAGTAAATAAATACCTCAGAAAGCCAAAGTTTTTTTTATTGTTTTCTTGAATTTTTGAATCCTAAATTCTATGTAAAATCAGCTAAAAATTCTGAGCCCAGAGTGTGTTTATGAATGAGAAAGGGCAGTGTATCTCTTCATTTCTAGCACTGAAACAGTCATCACCAGAAAGGCTATTTCTTATTCCAACATTTTAACTAAGAGATTCCTTATCTTAAGTACACTGAGTGTGAAGCAAGGGCCATAGATCGACTATTGTGGTGGAGAGTACGTTTATTGAGGAGAAATATCCCAGCCAGTATCAGTTTTACAATATTCTTAATTTAATAAAGAAATCCCACCAGATTTATCCTCAAAACTGGCCCAAAGTATCCCTTTGGTTGGCAAATTCCTAAAAGGAAGGAGTTTGCCCTTTCATATGTTCTGACAGTTGTTGCTGCTTTTAAAAATGTAGCCTGGAAGCTGGACTGATTTTGAGGCAGAGGATTGAAGAAGACAGAGAAGGCAGGGGTTAGTCCATGACTTGCTGGTGAGGGAGGCAGGTGTGAGAGGTTGTATGCAGGCTGGAGCTGTATCTGTACAGGCAGCTGATTATAATCTGTTGTGAGGAAGCAGAGCTGAAGCAAAGTGGTTAGTGTAAGAGTAGGGTGAGAAGGGAATCTCCCTGCAATCAAAGGCTATATTGGCCAGACTGAGAGTGTACAATGTTCCACTGGCTCCAACAGAGCTTTGCTGTGAGGTAGTTCAGTGCCCTGGACAGGTCTCTGCTGATTATCCTCAAAGACTGAACCTCAGGTCAGAACTTTCTAGTTCTTAGAGGTAGTTCAAACAGGTTGGTCAAGTTTAGTCTTCAGACAGCATCATATAAAGGAATCGCTAACAGATAGGCCCAGACTCAATTATAAACTTGTTTCTTGCTATATAATATCACGTAAGTTACTTAAAATTATTTGAGTCTCAATTTGTTTTATTTGAAAAATGGAAAGCATGAGAAGTACTTCACAAGATTTTTATGAGAAATAAATGGCATCATGTTTGTGGGACACCATCATGTTCATTCATTCCACAAATAGGACTTAGCATTGTCCATGTACCAGAGAACATTCTAAGGACTGTAGATGCCGCAGTGAAAAGGAGAGCAGGTGTTTGTGTACATATGATGGTGCAATTGAGTGGATACCAGTAGGTTAATGGATAATTGGTTAAGACTCTCATTCCAGGTGGATATAAATACAATGAGGGTTTTATACTGATTTTTGTTGGCCTAAGGCATGAATTTTCCTTCCTCCCCTCCTTTCTTCCTTTCTTCTTTGGTTTTCAGTTCTGGGAAATGGACACAGGGACACTCTACCCCTGAGTTACACCCCCACCCCTTTTTACTTTGAGGCTGGCTTCAAGCTTGCAATCCTCAGCCTTCCTAGTAGCTGGGATTACAGTCCTGGGCCTTCAGGCTGCACAAGGCCTGAATTTTAATAGACCACATGGGGAAGATACAGAATGGGCCCAAGCAGGATGGGAAATAAGAAACACCTATAAAACATCAGAATCCTCAAGGGACCAAGATTAGGTGAACCAAGAAAAATAAAATCCACTATACATAAGGGGATACAGAGGATAAGGGACCTATTTCCTAACTGGCTCCAGGTAAAGCAAGAAAAAAATTAATTTAATCCTGAGAAGTCCTATGCACAAGCCCACACACAGCAGGTTTTAAATCAGAATTTTTAATATATTTGTTTTATGAGAAACTCCAAATTGAAGTTTTATTTTGGTCCTGATTTGTTAGTGTCCCTGAATGATGAGAAGGAGTTCCTGGTGTAGGGAACTCCACAGAGTTCCACTCCACAGACAAGGGAGTGGGGGGATCAAGAAACAAAGGCCCAAGTAACCAAGAACCTACAATAGAGACAAAAATCCCAAATATGCAACAAAACCATGCATGAATTAGTAAACACAAGCTAGACTGATAAAGCTTTCAGAGATCAGAAATACCTATGTAGAATGTAAAGTAAATATGCTTAAAGAAAGAAAAGACTAAAAATATGTAGGAAGAACAAAGATTTTCAAAACTGTCCAAATTGTAAAAATCATATAACTTCTAGAATGGAATAGAATTAAAAATTAATTGAATTGGAAAGTTAACAAACAGAATAAATACCATCTTACATCCGTCTACTGAAAGAATAAGTGAACTAGAAGACAGATCTGAAAAAAATTACCCAGAAAACAGCACAAAGTTTAAGGTTCAATAGTGTGTGTGTGTGTGTGTGTGTGTGTGTGTATTGGGAAACATGAAAAACAGAGTAAGAAGCTTTAAAATACCTTAAATTAGAGTTCTGGAAAGAGAGAATAAAGAAGATGATGAAAAGAAATTTTAGAAAAGATAATGGCTGAGAATTATCCAGAATTTGTGGAAGATGCCAATTCTCAAATTCTAGAAATCCAACAAATCCTGAACAAGATAAATAAAAATAAATCTATACCTATACACTAGAGAGTTCAATTGTAAAATATCAAAGGCAAATAGAAATTCCAACAGTAGTTAGGAAGGGCAGAATGAAGACAAAATGACAAGGAGATTGATAGGTGAAATTTTAATAGAAACAGGTCAGAAACACATAGAAGAGCATCTTGAAAGCAGAGAGCGGGAAATGAAGACCAAAAATCCTATATCCAGTAAATATCTTTTAAGAAAGAAGAAACAGGAAAGAATTTCTAGATGTTTATTTCTAAACGTTATGCTGAAGGATTCTTTTAAAGATGTATTTGAGGAAAAAGAAAATGATCCATGAGAAAGGTCTGAAATGTAAGCCTAGCAAATATGGAAACAGTAAAATATGGGCAAGTCTAAATAAACCACAGTTTTATAAGATGATAAGATAATATCTAAATGTAAAATTTAAAAAAATCATGATGAAAAATAAAAATTCAGTAATAGCTCTAAGTCAGGCGGGAATGATTTGCAACCATGATGGTCTAAGAGTTTCCTTTTTTTGGGGGGAATAGAGCAAACAAATATGGAATTTTTAATTCCATATTTTTTAGGATACCTGGTAAGAAGAGAAACAGAATGAATGTATATTCAAATGATCTAAAGGGAAGCACAGAAGATTAGTGTGAGAGAAGTAACAATATGGTTTCATCAATCAAAATTATTGATTTAGCAGTTATAATGAATGTACCAGTAATATGACCAAAGGCATAAAGAAGCTTATGATGAAAATTATACTCTTAGTAAAAGAATTAAAGAAATGTAATTAATTGCAAAAACCACACTATATTTATGGTAAGGGAGACTGAATACTATACAGATTTCCATATTGATCTATAGATTTTAATATCTATAATCCAAATCTTATCTTTTTGTGTGGAAAATGCAAGCAGAGTGTAAAATTAATGTAGAAGGGTGAAAAGCCAGGAACAATCAATAGTAGTAAAAATGGGATATATCCTACCAGGTAACAAGATTTTAATAATGCTACTTACGGAAGGAAAATAGGAAAGGAAGATAAGTAATTTCATAATCATTATTTCATTTTTATTTATCCTGCTCTTTTCATATTTGCCCTACATCTCCAACCTCCTACCTCTTCAATGAAACCTTTCTTAATATCTCAACTTGAAACAATCTCTCTTTTTAAAAGCACAAATGAATCTGGCAGTAACTTTTCACCTCACACATCTCAGGCACATACATTCTACTCTTTTGTTTATTGAAGGGAAGTAATTGGGCATTTAATGGCCTAATAGGAGGGTGTAGGATGGAAAAAAAATCTGAATATCTAGTAGTTCATTATTTTTTGGACAAGAACAGATTTGAACTTGAGAGGAATTTAGGGATCAAAAACTCTCAATGACAAGGTTTTCCTTATTTAAACTGCAGAAATACAAACCATGGTATTCCTAGCCCAACTAATGATTTATCTAACTTACTACAAATAAAAATTATTTAGTATTCATTGTATACCATTAAATTACAAATGAGATACTGTAGGCACCTGAAAGCAAAGAAAATGTCTTTCCGTAAAGTATTTATGAACTAACAGGGAATAAAATACATAATTATAAGATGAACTAATGTAAATACATGAAGTGGCCAGAGGCACTGTGGGCTTTGGTAAACCATGGGTGAGGATGGGGAAACCTTGAAGTGCTTTGTCACAACAGTGTTAAGCTGATTGAGATAATTACTAAAGACTGGTTAATAGTCCACTAGACATGGGGGGATGACCACAGCTAAAGAACAGTCAGGCTAAGGTAGTAGATTGTGATGTGTCCACAGGAAAACAGTGGACACTTTAGGTTGTCCATAGAGTGCTATGGACACTTTTTGCAGGATCATTTTGCATTTTGCAGGCTTGCCCAGAACACTGCAGGAAGGTGATCATTCTGGTCCCAGCTCACTAAGCATCATTAGCACCTCTGTAGTCATTGGGACTATCAAAAATCAAAGCAAAACAAAACAAAGAACAGATAAAAAAAAGCCTCATCTTGTTTCTCAAACCAAGAATGCATTTGAGAAGAGGGAGAGTAACAGTATCAGTCTGTGTTCAGAACCCCTGGAACATAGTGTTTGAATATGTATCATTGGTGACTTTAAACTCCAGGGTGAAATAACTTCACTCAGTCTTAGAGGCAACAGAGAGTTATTGGAAATTTGAATACAGATAATATTGGGGTCCTACATAAGGAAGATACCCTGGCTACCGAGGGTTAGGTGGGATAGGACATGAGAAGGTAAAGGTGTCGCAAAGACTGGGAAACAGAGAAGTCCAAGTTGTACATATCAACTAGGACACAGGAAGAGATAGAGAGAGAGAGATGGATGGATGGATCCAGAGGTTTGTATAACACCACAAGGACACCATGGAGAAGAGCAAAGCAAGGTCTGAGTTTAAGGTAGTTGTGAACATCGTGTTGAAAATGCTGATTATGGTGAGTTGACACAGGAAAGAAGCTGAAGATGAAGAAAGAATTGAAAGAAAAGGGAATGTTTGAGGATCCTGAGGGAAGTTTCAGTACAAAGAAGTGTGTAAAAGGTGGTAGATTGAAGAGGGGAGAATTTGGCTCACGATGAAGAGACATGACCACTGTTGGTGAATGAATCTCCTGCTTCACGACAGCAAAGGGACATGGGCCCCTTATGCCCTCCTATCTTCCCAGGTACAACTGTTTCTTGGAGCTGTCTTCGTACACAAATGCTGTACTGCAGAAAAACAATGAACAAATTGAAATTTTATAAGTTATATTTAACTTTTAGAAATAGAAATGCATTCTAAGTGTACTAGGCAAGCTTTCTATTTAAAGTAACCCTTTGATGGACCCTTTTGTAGTGTGAAAGATTAATTCCAAATGTATCTGTTTTACAGTTCCAAAGCCTGAATCCCTGGTTTCCTTCTCCTGGACAGCTAACTAGGTCGAAGTGTTCTATTCTCAGAGCCCAGCCCCGCACAAACACTAATTGGTTTTCGCATCTGAAAGGTTGTATATCACTTTGTCATTTCTAAAATTACATGATGTAATCCATGTGCAAGATGGGAGATTTCATACCCTGTGGGAGGAGCAAGTGCCACATGCTTGGTTTTCCAAATATATCTATAGAAACGAAATCTTTTAAAAGAGGCAGAACTTCAAGAGCGTCTTTCACAGTCTCAAATTTTATCAATTTGTGGTTTCAGTTGGCATGAGTGAATTCTTACTGTCCATGAAGAAAATATCTGACACAATTTCGCACCTTGAAACTTTATGAAGCAAAATAATAATACTTAGGAATAAATTTTCAAACAAATAACCAAACCTTAATCAAGTCAAACATTATGGAATTTCAACAAAGCGGCTGTGAGATTCACAACCAGAAATTGAAAAATTAATGCATCATTTTCAAGACATAGTTGAGGGATCCCAGGTCCAGATATTTGTAAGGACTATAGGCCAAATTTGTACCTAGTTTTCAAAATCATAATATCATGGTAAACATTATATTCTATTGTGCAATTTAAATGAGTTAGGAACTGAAAATCAGAGTTAACTAGTACATGGTAATCACACTTCTCATACTTGGTTGTATAATGGAATCACCTGGGAAACTTTAAAACATTCTGATGCAGGGGTGCCACCCCCAGGGACTTTGATTTAATTGATCCTGGGCACTGGTACTTGTAAAAACTCCTCAAGTGATTCTAAAATGCAGACAAAGTTTGAAAACCACTGTCTTATAGGCTGTTAAATTTGTGGCCTTGCTGGACCCCTGAATCCTTGGGCTCTAAGCACCTATTGATCATTGGTCTCACTTCCTCTGCCTTCATATACACAGGCTGAAAAAGTAAGCCTAGGAAGTGTAGCTGAATTCATGCCTTGATCAACTTCCAGAAGAAACTGGAAGAAGTCCAGCAAATACAAGTATTGGCAAAATATATTAAGCTTCTGGAATGTGCCACCTCCTGTGCCAATGAAATTCAGAAAGCTTGGGAGAGTCCTTGGACTCAGGACAGTCCTGCCTCCTCCTTGCTTTCCATTAACTTGGGAAAGTTGCTTACCCTTTCTGAGACTGTTTCTTCATCTATAAACAATGGAATACCTGCCTTCTTAGGTTTCATTAGATGACTGTTCAAAGAGTTTAAAATAGTGTCCAGTATATTCAATAGGGGTAGCTACTTAAATGGAAAGAATTGATAAAACAGTTAAAGTCTGTTCTCTGATTATGCTCCAAATTAATAATAATTACCATATATTGAGCCAATTTATCCAATTCTTCATTCTTTATCTACTACACAAGTATTTATTACTTATTGACCTTAGGCCAATCATACTGCTAGATAATTGGATGTAGTAATGAATAAAAAGACATGATTCCTATCTTGGTCCATTGTACAGCTTAGTTAAATGCTTTACCTATTCTTGTCATTGATTGCAAATAATCCAAAGACTGAGCTTGCTAGAGGGATAGTACAACTAACAAACTGACCTTCAATTCACCCTTGCAGTAAATACTGAGATGTGCCAGGCTGTTCAGAGAAAACTTGCACATAGTAGACAGACGCTTATCAGAGTTCCGTAACAGTCAGGAAAGGCCAAGAGGCTATTTAAAACACACACACACACACAAAAAAAAAAAAAAAAACAAAAACAAAAAAACTTCCGAGAATATCAAAGGGAGCAGCTCAAAAAACCTAATGGGTTTTCCCACTCAGTTCAGGCAGTTTTATTAGTGATGGTTTGCCATTCTAGGTTCTTGAAGGCTGTGTTCCCTCTACTCTCAACTGCGCCAATTGGGATTGTTGCTGTGCCTCCCATTCTGTGCAGTTCTCTATGTATTGCAAATTCTGTGACTTATCTACATTATCAGAACTGTGTTCTTTGCTTGGATCTACTGGCATCTTTCAGTCATTCTCTGTCCCTACTGTGGGAATAGCACTCTTCCTTATAAAAATCCTAAGAGCTGGTAGTATTATAGTATTATCCATAGTTTACATACGAAACTTAAATACCTTGACCAAGGTCACTGGCTAGCCAAGACTGAACCTCAGATCTGTCTGATTCCACAGCTCATCCTCTTCTGTCTTAAGTGGACAAATCTCATGTGACTGTGCTTTAGGAATATCAAAATCTGACTGTTCAGAGAATTAATTTTAAAAACCACAAGTTGAGAATAGAAGAGCAGATGGAAGTAGAAGAGGATGATGGGTCCAAGTCTAATCTAATCTTGGTCTATGGGCCCCTTATGAAATTATGTTGGAGACTAAAATCCAATATAGAATTGTGTCCAGTTTGCCTGGTTATCAATCAAACCTGCTGGTACTTAGTTTCATGACATTCCATAGATTAAAGGCTTCGAGATTCAGAATCCCATATCCTCTGAGCTGTAACTACAACTCTTTTGTCAAACCAGGAACATAACTACAGCAGAAAAAGCAACAGTAGCAATCTGTAGATTGTATAAGACTATTGCCAACTCCAGATAATCCTTTCCCTACCTTCATCATTTTAAGAACTTTTACTCTATAATAGAATGTGCAAGTGTGTGAGTATGTGTGGAAATACGCATGCAACCAGGCCCATATGCAAAGAGCTCATGTGGCAGGAGAGAGATTCTCTCTTTTCTGGTTTTCTGATTACAATATGCACTTTCTAGGGTTTTGATCAAACTACAGTTACTGCTTTCTCAGATTCCCATCTATAATAGGCGGAACTGAAAAATATATTTTATATAAATGAAATGTGAACCAGCTCCCACTCCAACCACAAGTGCCTAAGCAAGGATGGCTATTTAATCCACAAAAGGCCAATTACATTCTCTCTTGTGGTAGACTACATTTTTATTGCTAAGTCATTATGAATTTGTACATTATTGTTGTATCTATAAATGATTATATTGTTCTTATATCTGTGTCCTTTACCATGTGACTTCACAGTTGTTTTCACTAGAGATTGAATATATTTTTTCTTCCTATTGACATTTGGACTTTGTTGTGTGACTTGCTAATGGACTATCAAACGATGAAACTTGAGCAAATGCTTTAAATGTGCATGTTAAGTTTCAGGTTTTTATCTATGAGAAGAGCACATAAATAGTACGTTCTACATGCTCATCCAAGGAAGCTAAATGTAGCAGACCTGGGCATCTAAGTTAATTCCACCCCAAACCAGCCCACAGACACATGAGCTAGAAATAAATGCTTATGGCTGTATATCCCCAATTTACAGGATGGATTATTATATACAATTTATCTGGCAATGGAGGACTGATATATCTCTTCTTGAAACTTTACAAGTAAGCTCAGAGAAAGAAAGACTACCAAGATCTGGGGCATATAAATGGTAGAACTTACTTTGGAAAAATACTGAGCTTTATTTTTTTGTCTTTTTCTTTTCTGATTTATTCCTTTGCATACGTATAGGTGTGTGTGTGTGTGTGTGTGTGTGTGTGTGTGTATGCACATGTGTTTGTTTTTATTTTCATTGAAGTAAAGTTCACAAAAATAAAATTAATCATTTTACCAAAGTGAATAGCATTTAATATATTCATTATGTTTTACAACTACCACCTCTACCTAAATCCCAAATATTTTCAACACCCCCCAATTAAAACCCAATACTCATTAAGTAGTCACTCCCAATTTCTCCCTCTCCTTATCCCCTGGCAATATCACTGTTTTGTTTTGTTTTTTTTTAAAGATTTACCTATTTTTGTGAATTTGATTATGTCCCCACTCAAATTTATCTGTTGATCCCCAAACTCTCATGAGACTATATTAGAGACAAGATAGCTAATTAGAGTTAAACGAGATCATAAGTTTGGGGCCTCAATTCAATGGAACTGGTGGTCTTGTAAGAGGAAGAACCAACATCAGAGCTCCTTCTCTGATTTTTGAAGACACAGAGAGAAGGCAGACGTCTGAAGTCAGGAAGAGATTGCCTACCAGAACCCAATCATGTTAATACCCTGATCTTAGACACCCAGCCTCCAGAACTATGAGAAAATAAATCTCTGTGTTTAAGTCACCTAGTCTATGATACTTTGTCATGGCAGCCTGAGTTGGTTAATGTATGCTGTTTTGGATACTCAAAGACATAGGGCCATATAAAGTATAAACTTTGTACTTAGCTTCATTTAGCATATTTTCAAGATTCATCCATGTTGCAGCATATGTTAGTACTTCATTCCCTTTTATGGATGAATGATATTTTACTATATGGATACCACATTTTGGTTATATACTCATCCTTTGATTGACATTTAGGTTGTTTCTACCTTTTTGACCATTGTGAATAGTGTTGCTATAAACATTTGAGGACAGGTATTTGAATACCAGTTTTCAATTCTTTTGGGCATATTCCTAGGAGTAGAATTTCTGGATTAGGGTAATTCATGCAATTCTGAACTTTAGTGCCTTGGAAATCTGAAGCTGTTCTCTGGCTCCTCCCCCAGGTAATGTTCTATGGATTCCAGAAAATAACCCTTGAATACATTCAGTGAATGCTTTTTGTTGCTATGTAATAGACATTTCTTTTAGACAAGCTACAGGTAATTGTATATTACATGCAGCTTACAGAAAGAATCTGAAATAAAAAGATATTATAAGAAAAATGAGCTTGAAACTCCTTTTTTAATGTGATCCAAGGTGGTTAATCCTATTGACAGTAATCAAATTTTGATGAGACTATCTTGATATGGTTCTGAAATCTGACTTTATGGGTAGACTGTTGTTTAGATTACTACTCACCCTTGTGTCCAGGCAGCATAGGACCTGGCATTTAGCGCATATTCCAACTCAAAACGACTTCGTAAGGCTGCCACATGGCTTCGGCCTGGCCCTCCCCGGCTCACCAGGCAATCAGAAGAAGAGGAAGGTGAGAGAGACCCGCTGCTGTTACTGGATGCAGGAGACATCAGCTGAATGAAGGGGAAGCAGATGGAATCATTTGATAAATTTAATGGTCATAAAGGAATAGAGCAGAATATGGATTTATTTTAATTTTCTGTTCCAGGATTTCTCATATTGGTGGATACTCTATCCATCTTAGCTTGCTTCTGGTGTTTCCTTAGTTCTACATTGACAACTGGCCTGATATACTTATCTTCACCTTTCCAAAAACACAGTAGCACTAAATCAGATTCACAAAATAGATATCTAGATGTTCATTATTTAATGATCACAAAATTCTCAACATTCTTCAATATGGCAATAAGACTCATGGCAGGGTTTCTTTAAATTATAGCTAAAATCATTCCTTTTACATTAAAATTATTACCTTGAATTAAAGTGGATACACACATTTTCCCAAGAACACATCCATTGATCAAGGATGATTTAGTATCTGGCAAATGTTTAACCAAACAGAAGCAGACCAATGCCTTTGCTACATGATAGTTCTTCAGATGTTTAAAAACAGCTGTTGGGCTACCCCTAATGTTTATCCCTCTGATAAACATTCCTGTTCCCTTCAATTGGCTCTAACCTTACAAGATTTTCAACCCATTCACCATTCTGATCTCTCTCCAAGAAAATGTGTATCCCAGTTTTCATTCCTTTAAAAGGATCAGGGACACAACTGGATACCATTTTGTTTGGTCATTTCAGAACAAGAGTGATCAAATCTTCTATTCTGCAGTCAGACAACATACTTTAACTGCTGATAAGTCGGTGAGTTTATTACCCACTAACAGTCATGATGCTTCTTAAGCATGTCTCTAGCATTTCATTCTTTTATTATTGTTTCTTTAGCTCTTAAGCAGAGCATTATATTATTCCTGCTAAATTTATTCTGTTAGACATATCCTGTTCCTTCATCCTCTAAGATATTTTAAATCCTGCTTTCAAATATTTTCTGTCCCTCTGAACCTTATTATATGTGCCAATGATGAGTCACTCCCTCTTTGTTTAATTTTTAAAATTTTTACAGACTTCATTTTGATTCATTGTACACATATGGGGTACAAAGTTTAATTTCCATGGTTGTGCATGAGGTACATTCATACCATTCTTGTTAATTATACATGTACATAGGGTAATGATGTCTGTCTCATTCCACCATTTTTCATACCCCTGCTCCCTCTCCCTCTCATTTCCCTCTATGTAATCTAAAGTTCTTCCATTCTCCTCTCACCCCCCACCCCTCCCTAACCAGAGGACCTTGGTCTAAGTTACTAACTGAAGAGCTGAAAAGTGGAGAGAAGAGAGCTATGATACTCTTCTAGTCAAATCCCTTTCCCTGACTCTGGTCTATTAATTAGTGCAACCCAATTTAGCAAACTCTTTTCCGCATATAGCCCCCTCCTCTTCTGTCCTAGTGGGGAGAGTATACTAAGAGGCTTGATCAATATAAGAAAATAAGCTAATTTAGTAGATCCTACCATTATCCCTGTCCTTCCCATCCCCCTATATTCTGTAGGGTAGGAGTAACCTTGTCTAGTTAAACACAGATTCAAAGTGAGAGGATACTTGGAACTCAAGCCCCAAGGCATCTCTTAACACTGAAGGCCTCTGGCAGATTTCTCTTGCCCACAGGGATGGCTGAAGCATCACTAAATGCATACTATTCTCCCCATTTCCTGTAAATTTCAGGACAAAGAGAAGGGAAATGAGGTTTTATGTCTAAAGACTGAAACCTCCTTCTACACAAAAAGCTTCCTCTTCAGAAGTTTCTGTGGCATCATGAGAGAATGACTCACTGCAGGCTGCATCTACAGACCTAAAACCCTTTCCCAGCAGACTAGGTTCCAGAGCATCTTTGCTGAGATTCTTTTTGGAAGGAAAACTTTCTAGGATGGTTCCACTTTGATGCTTGACTGGGCACTCTGAGGTTGCTGCTGTCCTCCACTTCCCATTTTGTCTCTTCCCTTCATATGCATATCCTATATGTGTGATGTCCTTCCCCCTCTTCACTAGCATCCTGTGCATTTGGGATATATTATTTTTAAATTAGTGCTTCTGTTTTAGCTCCTTTGCCTATTTTGAAATGCTTTTTCCTGGCCAGGTGTACAGCAAATTAAGGCAATTATAGAGAAAATTAAAGGAAACAGCTCCCTGATATTAAGGGAAGAAAATTCCATTAGCTTGATTATCAACATGTATCACTTTTTGTAACATATGTGTGGTATAAAAGCAATGCTTTTCAATTAATTTCTGCATTATTTTTGTGATAATTTTCCCCTTTCTTATTGAACATAAATGGACAATGGCTTAACATTTTAGCTTACATTTCACCATATGTAGGAATTTTGTATAGACAAATCAATTTAAATAATTATCTTCTAATAAATATGTCAAGCTTTCAAATTTTTAGTTATCAATTTTTTTTAACCTGAGCATGACTATGACCATTTACCTGACTGATTATTTTTTGAAACAACCCAAATTCACTCTGAATTTATCTTGTGACCTGTAGAAAAAGCCAATTCTGTTCTACCCTAGGGGTTTAAAGAATAGGTTAAGTACAAATGGAGTTATGGGCCTCACAGTTAACTTTCCATAAGTGTCCTCTCACCCACATTCCCTGACAGCCTTGGATATCAGGGCCTTTATGGGGACTTATTTCAGAAGGCAAAGTTCTCACCTCGATGTTGCAGAGACACTCCTCTAACTTCATAACAACTTCAGAAAATTCGGGTCTTCCCTGTAAATAGAGAAAAGACATTTTCCCCTGAAGAATAAAAGGGAGGAAACTCTCTTTGGATTTTAAAATTGGGTATTTGCATTTGTAAAGAATGAGATTAACAATAAAGTATATTTTTATTTAAAATACACTTGTATTGAAGTGTTAATTGAATGTTCATTTGCTGTTCATGGAGGGATGTTGAGTCTTCTGATAAGAGTTTTAAGTCAGAATTTGCAACTACATTCAGATAATGAAATAGTGGAAAAGCTTTAATTAGCTTTGCATGTTTTTAAATGGCAGGTTTTCTTCTTCAAAATGAAAGAATAAAAGTGGATCTAAAAATTATTAACCATCTCCATGCCTTGTAATATATTGCACATGTGTCTGTAGGAAAAGAACTGCTAAAGCTAATTTTATAATTAGCTTCACTATTGGAAGATTCAAAATTAAGATCAAGATAGAAACGTCACAACTATGTCCTATTTTAGGGTTTAAGGTACATTTTAAGGCCATTAAAGATATTGTCCATTATAAACCTCAGTGTCAGATGTTTCTTTAAGCATTTATTGTATTCTGATTATATTTCAATCTTTGTTCTGGTAGCAAAGGATATAAAAATGATTATGGATCTACAGGAAAAATTCTGGGAATTATATACCTCCTTTTGAGAGATCCCAAGGACTATATATCCTATCATTTCTCCCTTTATGAAATTTTCACTGCCAGGAGGTAGAGAACCCAATTTAACATTCAGGCACAGTAACCAACTAATTTAGATTCTTAGTAGAACAATTTCTCCCTTAATATCTAGCCCTCCCCTGAGGACACTGCTTCCCCCAGAGCTCTCTTAAGTGGAAGCTGTTTTCCCCAGCACATTCCAGTACCTCTCGGTAGGTGGGGATGGCATTGGTGAGCAAAGGGCTGTGTCTTCCTTACTGTCACTGCTATTTCCAAATTGTTCCTCCTCTAAACAAACCAGATTGTCAGCCTGTTCCACTGACTTACTCTCCCTCATTCCCTTAAGGTTTCAACCACTGGTTTGCTGTCATGCTCTCTAAGGCAGTTGTCCTTTTATTATCCATGAAGATAATCCCTGCAATAGCCTGACCTCCAGGTTCCTTCGCCTCCTCCTCTCCCTGTGATCACTGAGCTCTGGTGTCATAGCCTAGTCCCTGTCACTACCTAGGCCTGCAGATTGCTCTGTGTTCTCCTATGTTTCTGACAGATCACCCTGGGTTCCATCTCCTTTCTTTCCATCTCAGCTCTAGAGCCCTGACTCTTACCATCTTGGGTCACACTGGTATTTCCAAGCCCTTTATACTTAGCAAACAAAAGAGCAAAAACATTTTATAGTGAACATTTTCAAATATACCTTAAAGCAGACGTTATACTATCCATTTCCTTTATTATTACTTTTTGCTCATCTCATCAGCTTTTTACTGTCCTCTCATTTTCTTACTTCCTCCTTATCTACTTTACATTTCATTGACAAGCATATCCCATCATCACTCCCTTCTGCAAACCTCAACTTCCTTTCCCTATTTTGTATTTTGTACACTACTGAAAATAATCCAAACTTGATTAAATCCATCTTACTGGTCTTGCTTGAAAATAATGACCTTTTAACCCCAAGACCTTCAGTACCGCCCAAAGCCTACGACCTATGCCTAGCCCACTCACCCCCCAGGCTCTAGATGGCTATTTTGTACCTTCTCATCTCTCCTCAAACCTCCAGCTCCCACTACAATTTCTACCTACTCACTTATGTCTACTCATACATAATCTGCCTTCACTTCTGTTGTTATGGATGAATATTGCTTCCATCTGAGACCAGTTGTTTCACTTGGGTGCTCCAGCAGTAATTCTCCCTTTTATTTTTTGCATGTTTACATGGTATCTACAATTTCATCCCTTTCAGCACACAGGCATACTATATATTTTCTCATTTTGAAAAGAAACAACAAAATAAAACTCCTGTGGACTCTTCCTCAAGATACTGCTCTACTTTGCTGTTCATCTTTGTCTAAATTTGCTGTTTCTAATTTGGCTCCTCCCTTTTTGCCTCTACCCTAATCAAGCTTTCTTCTGCAACAGTGCTGAAATTGTTTTTGTCAAGGGTACAAAGATCTCTCATTCAATGAAAAGTTTTAATGCTCATATCATTTGGCATAACATTAAATAGGAAATCATTCTATTGTTTCCAAAACAGTATTTTTTTAGATCATTTTCTCATTGTTTTTCTCCTCTTTTCCTTAGTCTTCTCTTTTGGTTCCATCTCTCCTCCTTATCTTTAAATTATGAATCACCCCAGGACTTAGGGTTGGAGTCTCTTCACTTACTTAGAGGTAACTTGTTAAGGTAGTAACTCTGCTTCACACCTTTAAAAAACAACTCCCAGATTTCTGTCCTTAGACCAGTACTCTCCCTTGAACTCTAAACTCACACATGCAATAGAATGCATTTCTAATCTCTTCTTATGTCTGCACATAGCAACTGCATCCCCTACCTACAGAGGACAAAAACCATAGAACAATCTTTGTCTTCTTTCTGTTGTGCTTTCGTCCAACATGTCATGCTATGGTTTTGATCTGGAATATCCCCCACAAAACTCATGAAGTAAAAACATGGTTCCCAATGCAACAGGTTTCAGAGATGAACTTTTAGGTAATGATTGGCTCATGAAGGCTTTGACCTCATCATTGGATTAATCTATTTAGTGGATCGATCCATAGACCTTTGAATGAACCCCTGGGAGGTAGATCCTAGTTAGAGAAGGTCAGTAGGGGTATGCCCTGGAAAGGGTTTACTTTCTCCCAAGTCTCTCTTTTTCTCTGTTACCCAGCAGCCATAAACCAAGTAGCTTTCTGTGCCAAGACCTTCTGCCATGATGTTTCTGCCTTGGAGTCAGATGACCATGGACTGTATACACTGAAACTTCGAGCGCTCTCAGTTGTTCATCTTTGGTATTTTGGTTACAGTGACAAAAAGCTGACTAACACACACCAGCAAATTACATTAATCCTAACTTCAGAATGTATCCAGAATCTAAATGGTCAAGTAACGTATGTTAGATCAAGGCTTTCATAGATAACAATGTAGAAGACAGCTACCTGAAGGTACTGGAGAATGAATAAAATCAGGCAGACTCAGGAGGGGCATCATTTAGAAGGAAGGAAGGACATGGGGTGCTTCTATCTCTCTTTTCTTTTTTTTTAAGCATTTAGTCAGAGTAGTCTCCGTCTGCATTTTAGAAAATACTTAAAATTTTGATAGTTCATTTGCTTGAAGAACCAGAGGTCAGAATTCAGGGCAACCAGAATGTAATACCTACTATTTTATAACATATTATCTAAATTTTAGTGTTTTTAACAATTTACATCTTTTATCTGACAGTTTTTCTGGGCCAGAAGTCCAGTACTGATTAGCTGGGTCCTTTGCTCAGAGTCTCATCACAGTGAAATCAAGGTGCCAGCTGGCGTGGGGTGATTCTCATTTGAGGTTCAGGGGTCTTTGCCAAGATCATTGGCTGTTGGCAGATCTCATATCCTTGTGGTTGTATGACTCATCTCCTGTTTATTTGCCAAATATTGTTCGAGAATAACCCTCAGTTTTCAGAGGATGCCCACACTTGATTGCCACATGGCCTCCAAATGCAGTTCACAATATGGCTGTTTGCTTTTATTTCTGACCAAGAAGGGCATGTGTTTCTGACTGCTTTTTCAGTGACCAACTGGGAAATATTCTCTACACTTAAAGGGAACATTTGATTAGGTCAGTTCCACACAGGACCATCTTTCTTTGGCATACAATGAGATATAATCATGGAATAATATCACATTATTTTCACGGACTCTGCTCAAATTCACGGATAGGGGATAATACATATACAGACACCAAGGGATCAAATCTTACAGGCCATCTTAGAATCTTGCTTATCTCTTAGAGGCACTAGAAAATGAGGGGGATCCTGAAGAAAGAAGCCCTGGGATCTGTGTATAAACTCTGGCTAAATCTCTGAGTGACTATATGTGCATGGGGAAGACTTGAATTATCCCTTGAATTATCCAGGTAGGGCTAAAGAAAAAGGAAATGGACTAAGATTGGATTGCCCCATGTAGGTCATTGTTCTTACTACTATTTTCTCAGACTGTAATTATCTAACTTTTATTCTGAGCCCATGAAAATCCATTGCACTCTACAAGGTTCAACTTAAGAGATTCTTCTTAAAGTGTCCAAGTGATTCCACAAAATAATCTTTCATCTTTCATTAGTTTTACTTCATTCTTTTTTGTGTTGTAACTAGGTATTTCTGTATTTATACCACCAGCTAGGAAGTGCCTTAAGGATAAGTACTTATTTATTCTTGTGTACCAGCAGAATCCACCAAATTGGTTATTTGAGCTTAGATTTGTTAAATTAAATCACATCATATTATAAAAATCATCCAGAATCTGCATGTCTCTCATTCTTGTCAAAGTCACATCATCTCGTTTTTATCATTACAATTGCCTTCTATTTGTGTAGCTTCTTTGCTTATTTGAAAGGACATTCCAAGCACAGTCAAGTGATCATTTAAGTATGTACTTCAGTTCAAGTAATGCTACTCACAAAAACCTACTCCCCATCTTATTTGGATTAAAAAACCCAAAATCCTTAAATTCAGCTTTAAGCTGCACCACACCACATCCTTCCTATTCTTTGACATAGTGTTTCTCTGCATGCAACCCATCTGGCCACACCAACCTCCTGTGTAGCCCACCATGCCCTCAGAGACTTTGCACCCACTGTTCTCTACACACCAGCACTTTTGCTTTTAGTAGGTCTATGTTTAAATGATACTTTATCAGAGAGTTCTTCCTTGCCTACCATATTATCAGCTCCCAAACTAATGCTATTTCCCTTTCTTGTATTTGTTTCATGGCATCATTTATCACCAAATGACTTCATACCTATTTTTCATATCTATCTGTTTGTTGTTTATATCCTTCCCTAGAATATACACCCCATGAAGGCAGGGCCCGGGGCCATGAACTGTGCCTTGTATACAGAGGTGTGCTACAAAAGCTTATTGAACCAATGACAGATTACTCATTTTATGTTTTCCTTACATATTTTATTCAAGAATTATCAAGTTGTGTGCATACAGGACTTTACTATGTTCTGTTCATATTTTTTGACTTTTTAAAAAAAGAAAATCAAGGTGTGCATAATAAATGAATGGTCTTCTTGAACTGAAACTCAAATGGTGTTAATATTTCATTGGGGGATTGAAAAGCATAAAAGGAATGGTAAAATTTAACATTTGCTAAACAGTTGGAGCATCTCATTTAGCTCTCACAATACTCCATATTGTAGGCATTTGTTATTATTTCTATTTCACACATGAAAAAGCAGAAAATAAGGAAAATGAAATAATTTATCGCAGGTACTATAGTCATGAAATAGCACAGCTTAATTCAAAACTAGGTAGAGTTTGTGATCTTAATCTCCCTTCATACCCTCTTCCCAAGTGTGGCATCTAAATCTGTAAAGAATAATTCAATTGTAATTTATATAAGATTAAGTACCTAAGATTAGCTTCTGCCTACTAGAAAGAATACCAGATAAAAGTTACAATATTCAGTTAAATACCTACTGGCTATGTAACTTTGGATGGTTTCTTAACCATGCAGAGTTTCAGTTTTTTAGCTTCAAACTGGATTGCAAAATTAAGAGAACTAGATGAGATAATGCTTGTGCAAAAGCTCTATAAATTGTAAAGTGTTTTGCAAAATAATTTTTCAGTAATGTGTACTAATGGGTATACCCTGGATGTGAGCTCTCTGAATTTATGATCAAATGCTTTAACAATTCATTTTGAATCCTATGCAAAATAAAGAGTCTAGCCTTTACCTGGCATCTTACGAGAACACCAAGATGCTCATTAAAAAGCAGAAATCATCAAAATGCCTTAGGAGCTGTATATACTGAAATCATGAATAATAAATGCCAACATTTTGATGTGCATTGCCCTCTGCTTTCTTTTCAGGTGGATGGCTCATTCTCTTTGCCATCATGCTGCGGGTGGCAACAGCTTGCCCTGCGTCTTGTGTGGTATGCGCCAAAGATGTAACCCTCTGTCACCAGCTAACCTATATAGTAGGTAATAAAACTAATAACTCTAAAAGGCAGTGTTCAGTGTACCTAGCAAATTCATTGCCATGCTTTTCATTGTACTGACTGTACTCTGGACTCAGCCTGAAAGAGGTAACCTTTCAAAGAGCAGGCCTTTTACAGTAATTAAAGAGACAGGTAACATTATTTTATTTTCTTGTTCCTGGTGGTCTCAACTAAAAGTATTTTAAGACCTTCAGAGATAACTGAGACATTTTTATTGCAAAAGAATACCACCATTTCATGCAACTGCATCATTAAAACAAAAAAGAAAAATAGATCACTGTAATTCTATTTTTGTCTATACTTTGTATAGATTTGAACCCTATCACTAGCTGAAAGAAATATAAATGAATCAGAAACCTGAACTGCAATTGTTCAGCATTAGTAAGATTAAGTGATGTACCAGTGAAACAGATTATTATCAAAGTGCATCTCATTTTGAAAGTCTGGTCTTTTTTTATTGGTGGTAAATGAGCTGTAGAAATGCTAACAAGATACACTGCCTGTATTCATTACATATTGCTTGCTTAAGTCAACAATTTAATAAGACACCTTATTAACAAATTTGAGGAGAATGTGATTTACATCCTGATATCCAAGAAGAGATAAACAAGCTATAAGCTTTGCCAATGGAAAATTTTCAGAAACAAGCCTGAGTTAAGAGAGTGGAAGACAATTTTTTTTTTCATTTCTAAAGTCCCAAAACTCTATACAAATGAGGAAGTAGAAATTATAATCATCCCTGACAGGAGAGAGGCTTCAAGGTTAGTTTATGCATATACTGTTCCCTATCAGTATGGAAAACACTTACACACTAAACTCCACCCTTTAGAATGGATTTCCTGACTTGATCACATTTATTTTGTGTGTGTGTGATCAGATATGGTTGATGTCTGTAAAAAACAAATATTTCTCATCTACATTGCTGCACCTCTATGTACTCCTCATTCACAGGATGCCACATATGTGAAGTTAGATCTCAAGTGAATGGATGACTTGTGAGTGGAGTTTCTGTCTAGTTCTAGGGAAGAAGTAATTGACAGAAATAACAGTCTATTCATTCAGAGTTGACAAACCCCTAAAAGACTGGGACGCATACAAAACAACACTCCTCCATCTCCTATCAAAAACCAATGATGAGTGGAACAAAATGCCAAACTGACCAGAATTAAGAGTTAATAACAAGTGCTGAAAAACAAAACAAAACATTCCCAATTTCAGCTTGCTTGTGCTTCAGGGAAGGAAGCAATTCTTCCAAAAGAAGGCACTCTGAGAATCCTTTGTCTTTTACATTTCTTTTTATCTCTTTGTTTCAGCTATGCAGTCTGAATTTCCTAAGGGAATTGTGATTTGCTTCCCCCATGGCTGACTGTTCTAATATCACCTGTAGACCTCCCAGGGACAATGGACTCCTCCATTCCTGTGACATTGTCGTTTGCAGTCAAAACAATTTTAGCATGATAAAGATGTGTTATAATAACTCCTGATTATAATACATCTTTATTGAGTTAAAAATGCTTTGATTTCTAATGACAGAGCAGTGATAGCTCTGAGGTGATTATGGTGAAGGGATTTAACAGTTGGAAGCCCTGAGTACCACCTGTCATCACATGATGGACTTCATTGGAGGGAACAGATATAAGACAGGAGGCCAAGATGGCTCAGACTATAATGAGAACCCCACTGACACATCCTCGGGTTGTCTGGAGAGAATATAGATCCTTACCAAGTTGCCAACTTTTAGCCTGGAGCTAAAAAGCAGAAACCAGTGCTCCTGCTCACTACCCCCACCCACACCTTTATGTCTGAGAGAGATGATGATTGACTTCACTGCATAAATATACATTGCTAGTGGAAAACTGTTTAGAGCTCAGACTCAAGCTTGGCTCTTAGGTGAACCTAATGGGGCAGCAGAGCTGGCGCAGGTCGGTACATAACCTCAGAGGGAGGAAGCCTGAGAAGACACCTTCAAAATGCCATCAATGCAGATAATCCTAAACAATGAATTAACTTTGACATCGAAAGAACAGATGAGTTTTTGTTTCTCAAACAAACATGTCACAGTAACAAAGAATACAAAAAAAAAAAATCCATCTTTCTGATAAATAGCCAGTTTCCCCTTAAATTTAGAAATCAGAGAATCATTTTCATTTTGTTTATTGCTCTTACCCAGGTAATAAGGTTGCTCATAGGGTATCGATTCCCTCAGATCTCTTCTGTACTCCCCATTCTCCTCCCACTCATGGGTATCCAGCGGTCTAGTCTGTGCTTTTCTTCCCCACAGCAGCCCCTGTGACCACGAGGGTTCTCATCATCACTGATGGATTCCTCTCCTCTGTGGAGAGGGCCAATCTGTCTCTCCTGTTCAATCTTGCCCTGCTCTCCCTGAGCAGGAACAGCATCACGGATGTTCAGGAAGATGCTCTGCATGGCCTCACGAAGCTGCGGACATTGTTGCTGGAGCACAACCACATATCCAGTTCCTCCCTCGCAGATCACACCTTCAGCAAGCTCCGCAGCCTGCAGGTGCTGGTGCTGAGCAACAATGCTCTCCACACCCTGCGAGGGGCCTGGTTCCGACACACCAGGGGCCTGACCCGACTCCACCTGGACGGCAATCAGATCATTAATCTCACAGGTAGTTCTTTTGGAGGCACGAATCTCCACAGTCTCAGGCATCTGGATTTATCTAACAATTTTATTTCCTACATTGAGAAAGATGCCTTCCGGTCCCTGCCTCAACTACAGGAAGTGAACCTTTCCCGAAATAGGTTGGCTCACATGCCGGATGTTTTCACTCCACTGAAGCAGTTAATCCTTCTGAGCTTAGATAAGAACCAGTGGAGCTGTACCTGTGATCTCCACCCCTTGGCCCGCTTTCTAAGAAACTACATTAAGTCCTCTGCTCACACGCTCAGGAATGCCAAGGAACTAAACTGCCAGCCATCCCCTGCAGCTGTGGCCACTGCAGAAAGTGTGCTGAGGCTGACTGAGACCAACTGTGATTCCAAGACTCCCAACCTCACTCTGGCTCTAAAGGACAGACGTCCCCTCCTTCCAGGACAGGATGTGGCCCTGCTGACTCTCCTTGGCTTTGCAGGTATGCCAGGGAGAAGTGTGCTATTATCTTCTTTCCTCTCTTGTCCATATTCTTGAAGTACACTAAACAATGCCTTTCTCAGGAAACTGGATAATCTGCTAGGATTGTGGAACGGAGAGGCTGCCAGTGAATGTGGGAGAATGCTGGCTGAGTTGGCACATGTTGCAAGAATTCCTGTTTCAGAGATGCTGTCTAATGTAGAGGAAAGCACCCTGGAATTCAAGAGCTCCAGGCCCAGTTTAACTAGCATTACAATCCTGAGGAAGTCAACTTGCTATTTAGTTTTCAGTTTTCTTGTCTGTGATGCAGGGATAATAGTTATATTCCATCAACTATCCATTTACCAAAAAAGTACAAGTACATACCACTAGGAGACGGGGATTAGAAAACAGATGAGATAGATCTTCGCTCAAGGCAGTCATATGTGTATATGTTTCCATAGTGCAATAGTGGGCCTTTCCAGATTCACAAGAAGATGCTATTAGGATGATCACGTACATCCTAGTTTACAGTGGTTGTTCAGCACGGTGGTTTAGTGCACGAGTTCTGCAGTTGAATTGCCCAGGTTTGAATTAAGAGCCAGGTCTCTGCTCTTATAAGCTGTGTGACTTGGGGAAGTTATTTAACTCTAAGTGACTTGGTTTTTCTCATGTTTAGGCTCTTCTAGGACTTCTGTTTATTCAACTCTTTCATGAACTTGGCTTATACCTTCCCAGTTCAACTGAGGAGATGATAATATCCAACTCTTGCTCTTGATTTTTTTTAATAATTAAAATTTTGTTTAACTATGCATTGGCTATGCATTACTGGATGAATGACATAAAGTGATGCCATTAGTCAAACACCAAATATGAATGAGATTCCTTGAATTATTTAGCTCAATATGTGAGTAACCATCATGATGAAGATGATGATGATGATGATGATGATGATGTTGATGTGTGTGTGGGTGTTTAAGTGTATATGGGTGCATAAAGCTCCAAACTGAAAGACCAGATGCTAAAAATGGCATCTAGGACTGACACAATGTATTCTGAATGTGTGTTGTAAATAATTATTTGATAATAGGCTTCCAGTGAATTAATTGAACATCAAATTTTAAACTTCTGACATACTTTTCAACAGAAGAGACAGAGACCAGCATCAGGTCTTGACAATGAAACTATCACCAGCAGTAATCAAACTTACCTGTAATGGAATCCATCTTCTCCAAAAGATAAATTGTTTTAAAAACCATGTAACTATGTCAGTAATTATATGTGCTAAGAAATAATGTACCATAGATGACAAAAGTGATAGGGCAGAAGACAGTTTTTCTTTTTGTGATTCTAAGAATACAAGATCTAGGAGATAATTCATAGATATTCCAGTAAAAACACACACAAATGCACACAGAAACCCTGAGTTAAGGAGTTCCAATAGGCTTAGGAAATACGTGGTTAAACAATGTGAAATAGGCTTATTTACTGCAGCAGCTACCACAGCCTTTCATTTTCTAATGAACATTATGAATCTTTAAAAGGAAGCAAAAAGGTGGAGCATTTCTCAAACTGATTTGGTCATCAATTCTTTTTTTTCATACAGGATTTAATTAAATTAGTGTTCCAGATAATGCTATTTTGGAATATTACAATAGTGTGATTGTCAGTATCTTTTACATTTATTTTCAGAACTACATATTCAGAAATATGTTTTATTAGGTTAACAGCTTTTTATCAGTATAGAAAAGGACACAAGTTCTAGAAGATTCCAAATGTTTTGTCAAAGTGAAGGAAATCTAATAAGCATGGATACATTCTGATTAATTAAAAACATGAAGATTATGGACATGTTGGTTTTAGTGTATAAAATTATTACACTAATGTATTTTCCATTCATTAATTATTAAATATACTATTATTTTAAGGGATTCTTCTTTAAACAGAGTTCTTTTTAAATTATCAATTTGCTCCATTATGATTCTGCTCCTTCTGAAGTGAAAGTGTGCTGAGTTTTATGTACCTCTAGATTGCAGGAAAAAGACTCAGAATTGTAATTTTGTCTATGATTCCACCTTATTCTCTAGCTGAAACTAAGCTGTCACAATTCTAAGTAATATAAATAATCATATTCAGTGAATTTAAAACCAATCAGTAGATATGTAGCACCAAACACTAATATCTTGACATTTCTTACTCAGTGACCTAGTGGGTAAAAAATTTTCGCAAAGCTGTCATATATTTGCAATGCTTCCACAAGAAATTATCATTAATTTTGCCCCCCCCTTTTTTTTGTCAACTCAGAATAATTGTTAGAACATTTTAAAAATAGAAAAAATGACCAGGTGCCATGGTGCAGACCTGTAATCACGGCGGCTCCAGATGATGAGGCAGGAGCATCTCAAGTTCAGGGCCAGATTTAGCAATTTAGCAAGGCCCTGAGCAACTTAGTGAGACCCTGTCTCAAAATAAAAAATAAAAAGGGCTGCAGATAGTGGTTTAGTGACCCTTGGATGAGTCTTAGTTGTTCAGTGACCCTGGGACCAAAATAATAATAATAATAATAATAACAACAACAACAATACTACTACTAATAATAGAAACAATGCCCATGGCAATGAAAATTCAAATGTATTAGCACATTCGACCTGCCTACAAGCTTCAAGTGCTGCTTTTGCTCACTGAACCAAGGAAAGTGACCACACCTGAGTGCAGTGGGGTAGAGATATATCTCTGGTGTCAACAGTAGGAGAGTGAATGGGTCCTTACCACTTAGGAACAATTAGAGAAGAAAGTTTATCTTATAATCAGACTGTGTTCACTTCTATGTCAGTGGTTGATACATGTCTTTAAGAAAACTTAGATCTGTCTTTCCTGTATTATTCGCTTTATGTTTACATCAGACATTCAAAATATTCTCTTAATGATTTACTTGGGGAATGTTTTTCGGTTATAGTTTTCTGGTAAGACCTAACACAGCAATGTAAAACCTAAGCAACAGCAGAAGGGTTACAGTTTGGATCCTAAATGTCCCGTAAAGGCTCATGTTAAAGACTTGGTCACCTGCATATAGGACTATGGGAGGAGGCAGAACCTTTAGGAGGCGGGGCCTTGTGGAAGGAATTTAGGTAATTGAGTACATGTCCCTGAAGGGGGTACTGGGATCCTGGACCCTTCATCTTATTCTTTGCTTTCCTGCTGCAATGAGATGAGCAGCTTCACTCCCCCACATGCTCCTTGGCATGATGCCTTGATATAACAATAGTCAATTGAAAAGGACTGAGACCTCTGCAAGTGTGAGCCAAAATAATCCTTTCCCCCTTATAATTTGTTTTTTTCAGGCGTTTTGTTATAACAGTAAACTAACACAAGAGTAACCATAATCACCACAATTAAAACTTTACCATATTAAAGTGCTGTACTAAACATGTTGCATATGTTATCTCGTTTAATCCTGGGTAGGATTAATTATCCCCATTTGAGAGTGGAGGAAAACTAAGGCTCTCAAATATTAGAAAATACCCAAGAAAAGTGTCATAACAGCACTTCAAATTCTAAACTTTTTTAGTCCATGTAAGAAATAAGGAATATTTTTACATTTTTATTTTTTTCATGTATTTTTAGCACATTAAAACCGAAATCTTAGTTTGGAATAACCCATACTCTATGATGTGCCAATAAAATGGTTATGATCTAATTTTTGTTATCACTTTAAGAAAATATGATACCTTTAATAAAGAATAAATTATTTCAATGTTATAGCACTTTCTGAGAACACATCGAAAAATAGATTAAAATGGGTTTATAATATTTCTGTATCTGGTACACTACACAATAATTGGAGGATTTCACCAGAAACTGTCATTGTCTCTCCTTAATCTTCATCTTAAACAGAAAAAAAAAGGAAATGAAACAATCATGCCTAACACGCTCCCTTTCCTTTCAAGTTCAAAATATCACATTAATATTGTCACCAACAGAGAGAACCAAGGATAGTACTGCCAATCAGTAAACCTAGAATATTGTGATCATCTTATTCACTGTCCTTATTTCCTGAAGAGGAAACTTACTTGTCAAAATCATAGAGCAACTACAGGCAGATTGGACTTCAAACATAGATTTCCTTACTCAGTCCTACAGACATGATGTTTTGCTCATCACCATTTTGGGGATTTATGATTTGATTAGCTAGTGCTTTCATTATCAGAATTTATAAACAGAATTACTTCTATTTATTTAAGAATATTCCATCAGAACTTATGGAGTACTTTCTTTGTGACAGAGTTGTGAGCACTGAGGGTAGAATGTTGATCAAGACTGAAAAGGTCTGTTTCCTCACAATGCTTAATCCCATCATGGGAGAATAGACATTGAACAGACAAATAAAGGAATGGAAACATTATACTGTCATCAACTCTAAGAAATGAGTGGTTACTGTGGTAGACAGGTAAATTTTGGCCTGAACTTCTAGGTGGTTGAGAATGCCATTTGTCAAGATGGGGGAAACTGAGGTAGAAAAAGAGGGTAGTCTCTTTTAGTTAGCTTTTGCATTGCTGCGATCAGAAGATCTGACAAGAACAATTTTAGAGGAGGAAAAGTTTGTTTGGTGCTCATAGTTTAGTTCTGAGCCCAAGGTGAGGCAGAACATTATGGCAGCAGGAGGAGAAGGATTTGAAAAGCAGCTCAGGTCAAGGCAACCAGGAAGCAGAGAAAGCTCTACTTACCGGGGACAAATGTAAACCCCAAAGGTGCAAACCAGGTGACCTACCTCCTGTAGGCACACCCTACCTGCCTACAGTTACCACCCAGTTAATCCCATCCAAGTGGGTTAATGCACTGATTAGGTTCTGGTTCTCATAACCCGATCATTTCACCTCTAAACATTCTTGCATTATCTCACACATGAGTTTTTTGAGGGATGTCCCCAAAACTATGACAGTCTGCACCTGGGTTTGAGAAACATGGTCCTTTACAATATTCCTCAGAGGACAAGCTATGCCTATAAAGCACACAATGACAACAGCTGTCCATCAGAGATCATATGTTATTCATTTCACCATGGCAGTTCATTAAAACAGTGATCTTTGCAAGATGGATAAAACCAGCAAAACATCAAGAATTCTGGAAGTACTGATTTAAAGGATAAATAAAATCCAAATAAGCAGAGATAGGAGAAGGTGTTAAAAGCATCACTAAGAGAAAATGCAGAAGCTAAGATGAATGTTTAAATTTTAATGAATTAAAGAATTTGCAAGGTAGTGTTTGAATGTGGGGAATAATGAAAAATAAGGATGGAAAGGGAGGCAATGGCCAGATTGCCTCTTCAGTGCCAGGAAGTTTGGTCTTTTTCTGCTAATGGGAAGCCAATGAGGTGGGGTGGTGGAGAATGTTTAGGATGACTAAAATATGGCAATAGCATATGATATCAATTTATCTTTTAGGAGGATGAGGTCAGGGTACATAGATGTTATAGAGGGAGGAGGTTAAGGTGTAATGATAATTTCAGCTCACTTTTATTAAGTATGAAACTATCAAATAGGAAGTTGGGAAATAAATTGGTTTCCCATATGCAGAAAAATAATATTAACCCAGGAATTATTTTATCTTGAATGAATTTTAGTCTGTGAAAAAGCTCTTTTTTTCCTCCCCAAAAGATTCCAGATGGCGTTGTTCTAATTTTTAATATATATAAAGAAAAATCCAAATTGGAAAGCAGAACAATGTCAATTAAAACAGCCTCTGTTTGGCCTGATATTTCTCCAAATGGTGATGGACTTCCCACTCACTCTGATGCCCTTTAAGCCATTAACCTTTATATTTGTGGGTTTCACATTTGGTGATTTATATGTCTCTTCCTATGATGTTATCTTTTAATGGTCTCTCTATTTGTCACAGGAGCTGTTGGTCTCACTTGCCTAGGTTTAGTTGTATTTAACTGGAAACTCCAACAAGGCAAAGCAAATGAACACACATCAGAAAACCTTTGTTGCAGAAACATCGATGAATCCCTGTGTGCTCATGAGGCAAGAAATTACCACGCTAAGGGATACTGTAACTGCCACTTAACTCAGGAAAACGAGATAAAGGTCATGTCCATTGTGGGGTCCAGAAAGGAAATGCCACTTTTACAGGAAAACAGCCATCAAGCAACATTGGCCTCTGAGTCCACAGCCCTTGACGGATCATTTAGAAACTTGAAAGGGAAGGACCATGGGGCAGACAGCACTTTCTTTTGCCTGGATAGCAGATTGCTACAGACAGGATGTTCAGATCCTCCTGGGAATAGGGCAGCTTTTAATGATGCAAGCTTAGTTACAAGATATTGTCCAAAGAGTGTTGAAAAGCGAAGGAATCCTGAGCCTGGAGAAGTCCAATTTCAAACCCTGCCACAGCATGTAACAAGAACAATAGGTGAGTTTGTCTTGTTTTAAGAAAACCCCACTCTGTTTAATTCCCTCTGAAGGAGAGAACCTCTTTTAATTTCCTCAATAGGAGAATGCTATAAAAATCACTGTGGCACCAGTTTATTTCTTTCCTAAAGATCTAAAGCTACTGGATCTATGTGTGTTTGTATGTGTCTTTGGGGTGACATATGGATGGGCACCCCACCTTTAGGAGCTGAGTGTGCATCTCTTGTCTACTGGAAGTGAATTTTGAGACCCAGCACTTAACAGTGTCTACAAAAAAAATAGAAAAAGAGAAAATAAGAAATAGAAAAGGAAGAACTCTTTTAAATAGCAATAGTGCTATTAAGATTTATGGGAGAGTGAGTATTAGCTTTCATTCCAACATCCTTTGAGCTCTAATGTCAATTCTGCAGTAAGCAACCTTCCCAGAGCATGACATGTTAGAAGAATGGGCCTTCTAATGCTAGTGATTCATTTCAGAAATGATGTCAAGAAACATACTTTGCTTGCTGAGCTGTCAAGAATGATAACTTCTCAGTTCAGAGAAAGTCAGGACTTAATTCATTGTCCCATGTTGGGAGCCAAGTGAATCTGGCCATGACATCTACCCACTGTACATGGGCGATGTCAATATTTAGGTGGTGGCAATGAATTAAATGTCTTCCTTTTTCTTCCTGAATAGTAAGGCGATGTTTTTGGGTTCTGCAGTGAAAACTTTGACAGCTGCTCTGTAAAGAGGTTCCTGTCACTTATTTGAATTGGTTTACAACAGAGTTTTTTTTTTTTTTTTCTCAGAATATGAATGATAGAGGTGCTGTATCAACAAATTCTTACCATGGGGATCTGGCCCTAAGGATGGATTTGGGGACAACTGGATAAGGATGAAACTGTATATTATTTCATGTGTGGCATAAGGCAGGATGTGAGTTGATTTGACTGCATTCCTCATGCTCTAGTTCTTGCCAGCTCTGGGGGCTGATGATTTGACTCAAGAGAGAGATGGCCAAGGAATGAAACATCTGCCACAGAAACCAGAGAAGATTGGTTTTATTTTATAAAGAAATAAACACTTAGCCTTTCATTAGAATCATACCTTAGGCATGTTCCACTTTCGTTTTTAGCTTTAAAATGCCTTCAACTTCTCTGTGGAAAACTTCTATACTGAAGAAAATGAGGGTTCAAAACTATTTAGAAACCAGGTCCTTGTTTTACACAGAGAACATTGGTTTGCCAGGTTATTACCACTACTGAAATTCTGCTTCATGCCAGGTGTTGTACTGGAGCTAGGAAGGCCAGGTAGCTGAGGAGAAAATAGCCAAGGCTATATTTGCTCCAGAATAAAAGGCAGTGAGGAGACAGTGATACTATGTTTATGCCTAGTAACTTGGAAATGCAGAATTAAAGACTTTTCAGGGGTAGGGAGGAATTTAGAGATGATCTAGTCTAAATGTTCTTATTATTTATTTTTGATTTTCAGAACTCTCTGAGAATCTGATAAAGGGCACAGATGTATTTCTCAGTATAATTCATATAACAATCCCACCTGCTCCAACCTTCTAAAACCCGGAGAGTAAGTAGCTTTTCTAGCGTCACCCCTAAAGTTGATGGTGGATCTTAGATTACAATTAGATGCTCATTTGGGCTTAGTCCATATACTAGTTAGCTTTCATCTCTGTGACCGAAATATCTGAGAAGAACAACTTGGAGAAGGAAAAGTTTATTCTGGCCTTATAGTTTCGAAGGCATGTAGTTGGCCAACTCCATTGCTCCAAGGTGAGGCTGAACATCATGGCCGAAGGGTTCAGCAGAGGAAAGCTACTCAGCTCACTGTAGCCATGAAGCAGAAAGAAGGGAAGGGGCCCCAGGGAAGCGGAGCTTTTCCAGAGCACACTCCCAATGACCCATCTACTTGAACCATGCCCCATCTGCCTAGTTTTCACTCAGTATAGTAATTCTTTCAAATTATTAAAACATCAACTGCATCAATCTGCTGATTAGGTTATGGCTCTCATAATCTAATCATTGTGCCTCTGAATATTTCTTCATTAACACAAGGGTTTTTAGAGGATACCTCATATCCAAATCACAATAATTCATGTCTTGCTTTTTGTCACTGAATAAAAATACTTTCTTCTTCCTTTAAATAGAATGTTTCACAAAACAGGAGGAAGCACATTGATAAATATGATTTGAAACTCAATATTCATTATGGTTAAGAGAAGAGAATTTAGTGTCAGACAGACCTGGCTTCAAGCCCTTGCCATATCACTTAGCTGATGTATGACTGGGGGAAAGATATCAAACTCTCCAAACTTGTTTCTTCATCTATAAATGTTAAAAAGTAATAGGAAGTTTCCAATTATTCATGACTCTTGTGAATATCAAATGATATATATGTATATCTCAAATGAATATATAATACTTAGCACATCGCCTAGCTCTTAGTATGTGCTCAATTAACTATATTAATGTCATTAATGTTATTTAATGAGTCACTAATATTATAATTACCTAGTCTGATAAAAGTCCCAGGCAGAGACTGAGGTAACATGAACCAGGTCATATTCCAAAATTCCTATTCATTTAACAAATATTGAATGAACATTGAATTAAGTTATTGAGGCAACAAGCATTTCTCTTTTGTCTAGGTTATTTTCTTTTTGATCTTTGAATATTACTCAAGGTTGTAACCATGTTCTTCCTAATATTTGAGATCCAAATGAGAAATGAATACACAAAAATTACTATGCCATTTGAAAAGGATTCATATATTACTCAAATTTAAAGCAAACCTAAACAACAACTAAAGATGAACAACTACGGCTAATATTTATATTTCTAATTCTACAACTTCTAAGCCAGCCTCATTGCTGACTGAAATGTGGCCATAAAGAATGCTATTGTAAACATACCAAACCGCCAAATGTCTTTTGTGGATTTGGCTAAAAATTAGGAAATATTCAAGAACTGCCATAATCAGAGGAGTCATTTTTGCACTTTCCATAAGGTTCCTAAGCATCTGTTTGGTTAGGGATTTTAAACTCTGCCCAGTGCTAAATAACTGCATTTATTGTTCAGCAGATATCAGTGGTGACACATTTAGAAGAAGATATGCAACATCCGCTTTAGCCTTGGCAAGAGAAAGTCTTGAAAAGCATTTAACAAATGAATCATGGCAGCCTCCAATAGAAAAAGAAGACAATGGCTTACAACCTCACAGGCAGAGACATTTTATTACAAGCTCATCACCCAAGCCCTGTATGCCTGAGGAGCACTACACACAAAAGATCTTATGCAAACATAGAGCAAAATATGATGATCCCTGTGGACTGTTAAAATGGAGTAAGCCCAGGTATTTTCAGACAAACAACTCCCTTATCTGTAAATATGTGCCCTATGATCAATTTCAAGATTATATGAAAGAAAAGAAGTCAAATCGTACAGAACATTCAGAGTCTGAGAAAGAGCAAATCCAAATTAACAGTGCAATAGAAAAATTCCTCATGAGTAAGAATAACATAGATTTATCAAGGTTATCAACAAAATTCAAGAAAACGTATTCCCCAAAGAGGATTAGCTATTGTGATCCTGACTTAGCAGGAAAAAAAAGGTTGGTGAAATCATCCAAAACATCAACACGCTGGAAACAGCAGGAAAATCAAAGTAATCAGTTGACCACCTTGGATCTCAAAAAAAGCAAAGGAAGACAATGGTTTACTGAGTCACAGATTATTAAAAAGAAGAGAATCAAACATTCTGATCACAAAGAGAAAATTAAAGGACAAAAGTTAAGGATTAAATTAAATTCACATCCTTTTAGAAAAGTCAGAGTCCATCCAGAAAAATCCTCACCAGAACTTCTCAGAAAGCATAAACAAGCAGGGATACCTCCTAAAAAATTCCCCAAAACTTCTGAGAAAAAAGCTAAGAAAAATCTTGAGTCTTCTGCAAATCTCCTTCAACAGGCAGAGAGTAACAACTATGTTAAACTCACTCCAAAAAGACTGTCTCTTGAACATGCCCCAAAGCAGACTCCAAGTTACAAAATAAATGCTAAAAATGCTCCTCTCCTCAGTGCTAACAGTTTATCTAAAGGCAACCAGAGCTCTGTAACAAGCAACTGTTACCCAACTGGTCAGGTTCCTAATGGAAACTCATCAACTGTGCCTCATTCTATACCCCAGGATGTCCAGCACAGACTCTCTCTTTCTCAGTTCTCAATGGAGCAAATGGAAGGTACATCTCAGCTCCAACGGGAAGTTCCTAGTTATTCACCACTTACTTCAGAAAACGTGGGAAATAACATTTTACCATTTCAACATTCGAGGAAAGTTACTGGTCAAGGGGAAATAGAGTCCAGAGAGCTCAGGGGGCAGAATGAATCAAAGTCCAGTGAGCTAAACCAGTTCTGTTTGTCCATGAGAAACCAAGCACAATGTCTAAGTGCTTACAAGACTGACACTTACAACAAGGAATGTACTTCAGAGCAAAATCAAGTTTTACAATGTAAGGAGCAAAACTTAAGTCATGAACAACTTGAAAATGAAGAAAAAACACTAATGACAAAACCCAAAATATCACATCAAATTGTGGAAAGTTGTATTATGGATAAGGAAGGAAATGAGGTAGGAAAAAATCTTAACACAGAAACTTATGATTCCTCTCTTATTCCCTGGACACCATCCAAGAACAACCTACCATTTATGATGACAAATTCTATTCCACACCAAAATAGAACAGAGCTTCCCAAGGATATCAGTACTTCTTCTCTTAGTAGTCAAGCCATTTGGCATCTAACCAATAGTAGCGAAAAAAGAACTGACAGCACACATGTATTGCCCAGAGATGACAGCACTGAAGCTCTGGAGATAAAAATAGCAGAAAAAGAAGGGGAAAATATACTTGATGAGAGCCAGGCAAATTCTAGTATGTTAATTTGGACCACAGAAATGACCTCAGAGGGCATCACAATCAGAAGGCAGCAAACTTGGGAAAATGGGAAAAGTGAGAAACACGTATTCCATGATTCAAGTTCTGTTGAGGAGACCATTACAGTTAAAGATCTGAGTACCACAAGTTCCCAGGAAACCAAAAATAGAATACCTCACAGTGAAGCAGATCTTCAAATTAACAGTCATATGCACGATTTGAGAGAAATTCAAAATATGCAGCCAGATAAAGATAGCAGTGCACACAGAGAAGGTGAAACGGCAGCGGAGAGACATGCAGTGCTTCCTCTCTCACCAGAGTTAAAAGACATTCGTTTTGAGGCAGAAAATGAGGTGCCTCTAATTCCTAGCAGAATAAATGAAGCTGAAAACTCTGTTCCAAAACCTGTACCCAATCCACCATCTGCTGAATATGCTAATACATCACCTTTAGAAGCAGAGCGAAGTGAACAAAATAACTCAAATAATAATCACTTTCTAGCTTAGCTCTCTTCAAAAGGACACACAAACACCCTCAAGTCTTTGTATGCATTTAAAATGCATTATTTTGGAGAACAAAACCTCAGTAATTTTTAGTTATCAATAGAAGTTCACTGTTGAAAATAATTTTAAAAAATCAAAGATGGAGTCATAGAATATGTTTGACACAACTAACTGAGCATGCTTTTTTAAAGAATTGGAAAATGGGAAAGAAAAATTTTACCCAGTCCTGGAAAAACAACCAAACACTGAAAGAAATAAAAAGCCTCAAACTAAAAATTAAATATAAAAAAAGTATTTTAATAGAGTTACTTTTAGTGTTTATTTTATGGTGATTATTATAAACATCTCAATTTGTGTCACTACAATATTACTTTCTACAGAGATGACTATATACTCATATTTGAGCCTGATTTGTTTTCTTAATTATGATATGAAAATAAAATTTCAGCTTTTTTTGTTAGCTGTAGTTTAGCAGATATGCATAATGACATATTTCATGGGTTTGTAACTATTCTGTTGATAATTATCCTAGATCTCAAGTAGAAGTCTTTAAAAACTATTATTTCTCTAAGAGAAAAAAAAATTAAGGATTTCCAGGGATAATAGAATGTTTCTATCAATTCTGCAAATTCCTATAAATCCACTAGGTGGAGATCTCAGCTTCAATCATTTCAGAAGCACAAACGGGGCTTCAAGTTCAACACAATGGATCTTGAACAAAAGGAATTTTAATGAGCTTTATTGCCAATTGTTATTAAGTTAAGATTTTAAAAACTAAATAATCCATTGGCATGTAGCTTTCAAGGTTTGATCTCCTGAGTTTAGCATGCCTCTGTTGTTTGATGTGAGTACTCCTCCTTATGCACAGGAATTAAATGTGCTTATAAATATTAAATTTAAAGTAATAGCAGAATAAATATCTTTCATTTAAAGACACATTTACTTGAAAAATACATTCACACACAATTTTATTTATGCCCCAGTATAATTTTTAAAGCATGTTTCCATGGCATAGAATGTTATAATGTTTCACATTTCCCAGGGGAGAAAAAGGTTTAAAAGGAAGCAAACTTCTCCTTTCTGTTTCTGTACAGATCTCTGTATCTTATATCTGCATGTGGTATTATGAAACTTAAAGGATTACTCGGACAATATAAGTATTGCTTATGTGCTCCACCTATCTTTTTTACCCCTTTCTATTCAGAATTGTCAGCAAAAGACTTCACTTTTTGCTTTTGAATTTTTAGCCTTCTTCCTCTTTTCTCACCAAGATTCAGAACTCTCTTGCTTGTAACTTCAAATCCTGCCCCTGTCATTTTATTCAGCCTCTTTGCCTGAGCTTTACTCTGTGCCATCTGTCTGCCTTCCCTGCTTCCATTGCATTCTCTTAAGCACCTTTAAGGTGAGAGGCTCATCTGTGCCAGCTACCTGCATGATAAGCTTATTCGAATCCACAGCTCCCTCAGCTCTGTACATCAGGTCACTTTTTTTCTGTTGCTATCTTTACTTTTCCTTTTTCTATTTTTTAAAAGCACTGTCCTTTTATTGTAGAGTGCTTAGCTGCATTCTCTCTTCTCACTGTCAACAGTATCCCTGATATGTAAGGGCCAATGCCTACTCTTGGTTACTAGCTGATTCTCAGAATGCACAAATAAATGCACCAGTTCTCCTGGTCATTTTCCTCTTTTCCATTTCTGAAATCTAGTCTTTGACCTCCTTATGATGCTGCCTTTGAAATGGTTGTCAGGGTTACCCTTGCTCCTGAATTCATGGTTGTCCTTGTGGTCCCCACGTTCCAATCAGCAGGATCACTGTAACACAGGACATGTTTGGATGACCTGACTTCAGAATCGTTTCCTTCAGTTTCAACCCACTCATTTCCAACCTTTATTGGGCATCAATGACTAGGGTACTCCATACCAGAAATTTTCATTCAGTAGATTTATGATAGAGCTCCAGAATCTTCATTTAAACAACATTCCTGGATAATCTGGAGCAAGTATTTTCCTGTCCACATGCTGAGAAAAAAATGTTTTATTCCAATGTACGCCAGAAGATAATTCAGCACTTGTTTCTTTATACTACATATAATTCTTCTTGAGGAACTGAATAAACCCTCCAAACCCAACTCAAATAAATCTTGAAAAAAATAACTTTTATTATATATTTTCACTGCTGTAGAGACAAAGATAAAATTATGCATAACTTCATGTCCAAATTCCCATTCTGGTTTCCAAGACTTTCCAAATCTGATTCTATCAGGACTGTTTTCTACCTTACATTGCTTTCCAACAACCTCCCATCTCCAAAGGGCTGGTATTCTTATTGTCCTCTGTGTATCATGCTTGAGTCTTGACTAAGAAGATACACATATGACAAAATACTGGGCTTCAAATTCAAAGAGTGAGGGAAGGATAGATATGAAAGAATGATTAGTGAAATTGACAGCATAGAAAGTAATGAACGGGAATGCACAATGTTAGTCTTAGATCCAAAGAAAAACTTGTTTCAAAAGATAACTGTCATAGAGATTAACTTCTCAGTGGCTACAATGTTCCAACAACTAGCAGGTTCCTTGTCTTTTTTCTCCCAATGAATTTGTACATTTCCTCAGTGCTTGAGTTGGGTTATTCTCTCACTAACCTTTCCTTCAGCAACCTCCTATATATGGTTTATGATCTCCCCTCAAGCATCCTTCTTATGGGAAAATTTCCCTAACCTATGCTATCCCTTTGCTTCCCAATTTGCTGGTATTCTTTAGTATTAATTCTCATAAAAACTTTTTTCCTTTAATCTTGGCTTGTAACTATAGAATCACTAATATGTGTCTTCAATTAATCTCTGTATGACTATTAGGCATTAGTCATGAGGAACACATACTTCACTAAATCCTCAGTCCCTGTCCCTGGACAGTGTATAGTAGGGACTCAAATTAACTGTTGAAGGAAAATAAAAAGTAGCATATTGTTGCCTTTTTCCACACCACTCAGCCTATTGACATGGTAAAGACATTGCTGGGTGACACAATGAAAGTGAAACAGCTCAACTTCACAATGGGAGTGGCTGGCAAGGCCAAGCCAGGACTGTATTGACTGAGAGGCCCTGCCATTGCCAGAAAGTTAGAGACTTGCTTTCCTAATGGGCTTTCTCTCTATCTTCCTCCCTGAACCTCATCACTGTAGCTCAGACTCTACTGATAAATGTCACTGCTTAGCCCCACAGTGTTCCCACTAAGCAATTCATTTGGGCCTCTTATACATATTTCTCTTTGATAGTACCCTCCTTTGGCACTATTTCAGTTTCTCTTTCTCATTTCCCAATGTTTTGCTTGAGGCATACATTCTACCCCAAACATGCTATTAGAACATGCCAATGGTTTGATTTTATCTCCAAATGAAAACTCCCACATGGCCTTTATCTATAATCATGGAATTAGTTAATAAAAGAAAAAGGATTCCCTTGGTGGCTTTATGTGCAACTTTGGCACAGCTCTGTTCCCACAGAGAGAAGGGAAGTCTGTATTGAGTGCTTGACACATTTATCCTCACAATACATGCCTGAGGTTCATATTGAAAACAAAGAAAGGTTTTGCCAAATTATTTTAACTCAGGTAATTTTCAAGATAAAATTTTCTGGATCTAAAAATCCAGATATGGAATTGGAGGCACTGATAAGCAAGAGTGGTATTTGCTCATTTACTCAGCAAAAAAACTTTGAGCATCTAATAGGTGATGAGTCATGGAAAAACAGCAATGAGCAAAACAAAAGAAACAAAAAAAATCTCTTCTTCTATGGAGCTAATATTTGGTAGCTAGAAGATTCTTAGCCTATAGCATGTCAGAGTGAATGGTCTAAAGTTTATCTGAAAAACCATCCACATTCCACAAGAATGTTTATTTTCTTCCTAAGAGTTTCTGTGCTCCCAAGTGGGATTGGGTAATAAATTGGTCTTTACCATTAGAAAAAAGGGGGGCAGGTTTGCCTTTAGAAAAAGAATAGGTAACTTGCTGTCTCTATCTAAATGTCTGGATTAGGACATATTCTATTTTCCTTTGTTGGGTATTTTCTGAAATAATAACATTCACACTTTATCTGCTCT
This sequence comes from Glaucomys volans, assembly GCA_020662805.1. NCBI lineage: Eukaryota > Metazoa > Chordata > Mammalia > Rodentia > Sciuridae > Glaucomys > Glaucomys volans. The sequence goes on along the minus strand of JAJEJO010005113.1, from coordinate 32,824 downwards.
CTTGTTGAAGAGAGTTAAAGTGTCTAGTATTGAACAGAAACAAGATTGTATAAGAAAAGAACAACAATAACTAGGATGGTTTGAGCTGGCAAACAAGAGCCATTAAGCTTTTATGTATGAGGATTTCCAGGGTGAAGAACACTAACACCCTTCACTCAGAGGAGAAGAATCAATGGGTAGACTGATGTCAAGACACAAGGATTTCAATAAATAAGAAAATATACTGGCCAAGGAATTCTTGGACACCAGACTGAACTGTAACACCAGGAGAGAAGCTGTAGGACCAACTCGGTCAATCTCTGAAAACAGTAGACATCATCTGATATGGCACACAAGTGAGTAGAATCACTTTATGGGAGACTAATGGTCTGCTGTGTCTTCCTGGGTATAGACTGCTGTCCCCCCTCTTCTCTTTCAGGTGTAAGACCACATTTAAAATATTCCTTTGGCTGTTTAAATATGCTACTTTGCTTTTTCCTTGCTCTTTCCATAGCATTGATCTCTTCATTTGGACTCTAAGTCTATGCCTTATTAACCACATTATCACACAATCATTTAAAGAATTAACTGAAGACTAGGACTCGGGTCTTCCGACTACTGCTTGTGCTACTGCTACTAAAGACCACTTTCCCTGGGGTCTCTGCCTGAAGGTCTGCTTCACATCAAAAGCCAACCCAAATCCATCTTGTACCAAATTTTCTTCAGAAAAAGACTAAGTGACTCAAGCATAGTTAATAAAATTGCAGCTGAGAGAAGACTGTGAGTCATCTGTCATACCCTGGTCTCTCTTTTACTAATCACTTGTGAGAACATTTCAAAATCAGAGAGCAGCAGTGAAGAAATATGAGATATTCAGACTTCTTGAGGCAATTAGAGACTAAAGAGCAGAAGGCATATCAGTCTTTCTGTTTCTACAGTCTTAAATACACACTGGAAGTAGACTTTGGAGTTACACTATTTGTGACAGATTTTGACCATAACACATTTTCTAAGAGGACATAAAAATTACTCACTTCAGGACAAGCATTCCACCCTCGCATCAGCAAAGATGATATGGGTTTGGGAATGGAATAGCCAATGGGAGGCCTGATGTGGTGGTAAGCCATGTCTGCTGCCGCTGCCGCTGCAAAACAAATGGTCATGTCAGTTTGAAATTCACATATTTATATCAAGAAACAGGAAGAGATACACACACGTGAAGTCATCAACAATCAACCTGTATTATGTCAGTGGAGCTTCAAAGAGACCTTGAGACTTTTTTTCCCTCTGTGCTTTAACAAAATAGTGGATAATTTTATAGTCTACCTTTATAATTGTTCATTCATTGGCTGTTGATTGAATAAATAGAAGTGAGAATTTATAAAGGAGCAAATGACCATATAAGGAGCAAGTCATTTAGAGTGTTTAAGGTGTAGAGTATGCACACAATGTTATAGGAAGCAAAGATTGAAAGGTGGATTGGACAAGCCTGTATGATGTCATAACTCCAAGTTAAAGGGGTTATATTTTGCCTCCCAAGACATGGGTTACGGCTGAACTTTGGACTTTTAAAGGCAGCTATATTACTTTGAAAAAACAGATGTTTAAACTCAAATTTTATCACTGGGACAAGGATTCTGAAATTTTGATTTCTAATATTTATAAATTAGTTACTATTTGTTAAACTCTGTTAGACACTTCAAATCCATTGTTTTAACAAATATAACTCAACGATTAAATTCTCTAATATTGCCGGCTTGTACGGATTTCCAAATAGTGCTCCAGTCCAGTTCAGCATCACTATCCTATGATTCTTGGGACTTCTCTGTATATTCCTGGTTGCTCAGTACTTTTCTCTTCTGCAAGCAGTGAATTCTATGCCACTTTAGAAACCAAGCTCATAGCTACTGTTATTAAATAAATGTTGTATCAGGCATTATGATACACACACACACAAACAAACTTCTTGAATCCTCTTAACAACCATCCAAAGTAGGTAGATATTATTGTATATGTATATGACAGTTTTTAATTTATAAATATTTAAGTATTACTAATAGTTGGTACAGTCTTTTGTTCGAAAGTTCATGCTTGAGCACATGACACTGTTTATTCCTCAGAAAAACTGTTCTTCACTGTGGGAGAATAAAGTTCCAGGGTATTGCTGCTGCTTCCTGTTTTCTAGCTTGCATTTTAAGCATATGTCTGTAGTTGAGATATAACCCATGCACACTAATTTTCCTCCACCAAAATCCACTCCCATTTAATTGTTTATCCATCTACTTCCAGTAGATCTAGTGAAATTTCTTGCAGTGTAACAGTGTAACTTAAAATATATTTTGCTTTATGGATTATTCTGAATTACTACCTAATTTTTCCAATTGTGAAATTAACACTTGTTCTTTGCAGAAATTTAGGAAATTAAGAGAAGAATTAAGGAAATTAAGAGAATAAGAAAGAAAAACTGTTATCATTCAGAAGTAACTGTTATTAAAATATTTTGAGAATTTCTTATATATTCTTTGTATCAGGGAACTTATGTTGATAGACAATTATGTAATTCCTTTTTCCCAAATTAAAGCATTAGGTTAAGCAATTAAGAATTTCTCATGTTATTAAAACTCTAAGTTAACATATTTTTAATGACTCTGCATTTAGTGTGATTTACTTAATCACTTCCCAATTTTAGGTTGTTCCAAATACTTCGAAAATATCTTTTTCATTTTGTTACTGTTTCATAAATTATACATTTATGACATATTAAGGGATGAGAATAATATATCAAAGGGCATAGCTACTTTAAAGATTTCAGGACATACTGATAACCTGTTTCCCAAACAGTAGTATTAATTTATACTCTGAACAGCAAGTGTATATGAGGGTTATCATTATGTCCGCACCAGGGAAATATTTTACTACTTTGAGAGGCAAATATATCCATTCGCTCTTGTTCAGATTGTGTTGTTACTTATGACATACATCATTACTTATCAAATGTTTCTTCTATGTTATAAAAAATTAGCCTTGTTTGATTTCTTTCATTGGTTACTCTTGATGATTTTTTATTCCTTCTAGAATTAGTAATACAATAAGCAAACAAGTAAACTATTGCTTAATGATCGCGGATCTTCTGTCTCTATTCTACTTTGTTATCTTATAACTATTTGAATAATTCTGAGCTGGTACCACTATGAATACATAAATGAGTTTAGTGAACATATTGAAGTTAATTAGAGGTCTCCTAATGTGTGGAAAGGGGCCATGCATAAAATGAGCTAAACTCAGATGCAGATCCCAATCATCTCCCTTTTGAGACTTTCAGATTCAGATATCAAGTGTATAGAGTTACTTGTTTTCTTCTTGGCACTGTGTCTGGAAAATAAGTTTAAGATGAATGATATTTAATTCTTCATTACTCAAAGTAGATTCTGCAAAGCTTTGGCATCTCCTTCTCCTGTTTGATTTATGTACTCTTGGCAGTGATACTACTAATTATCACCTCACTGGAAAGTGGGCAGTGCAACAAGAGGGGTCATGGAATTGAAACTTGTCACCTTCAGATGGTTTTGTCAGTCTTGTCTATATGGCCAGGCTGTATGAACAGCTGGGAAATTTTCTGGTATTACAGATTCAGGAAAGAGACTGTCAGCCCATTCATCAAATTTTTACCTTGATTGTTACAAAAATATGTAAATGTTGGTTTCTACTTTCACAAGGAAAACTTTGCCATTAAAAGAGAATGAGACTAAATTAAAAAAAAAACAACTACTATGCATTCAGCAATTACTACTTTTCGACACTATCCTGAGATAATTATAAATAGTTTATTAAAACTTAAAAATAGCTTCTAGAGTAGCACTGTCTCACAGAGCTCTCTTCAACAATGAAAATATTCTTCTTCACTGTTCAGTATGCTAGCATAAGACTCCTGAGCACTTAAAATGTGGGTAGTGTGATGGAGGAACTGAAGTTTTAATTTGTTTAATTTAAACTCAAATAAATTTAAATTAAATAGTCATGGCTAGTGGCTTCCACATTGAACAGCACAATTCTAGAGAACAGCTTTCTCCCACTCCCATTATCCTGAATAATGAGACCTGAGTTAAACACAATTTTATGATTCAACCTCAAGGATCTATATAACCATGGAATCAATTTGTGGATTTAAGTTCTTCATTATTTATCAATACATTATCAAGAAAAAAATGAATGAAGATTGTACAACAGTGTTGCCTTTCAAAAGAGCTAGACCAGTGAGCTACAGAACATGCAACCAAAACAAAATGTGACAACCTTCATCCATTTATTGATACATCAAAATGTATTGACTATTCTATGTAAGTTTTCTTAGCTTAGAAAATAAGCTAAGAAAGAAATCTGGTGCTATTATTTTTGGTGAAATTTGGCAAATGTACACATAATTAATGAATAGATTTTTCACTGCTTTTTATGGTTCAACTGTAGATTCTGAAATGTGATTCCTTTTGCCTGGAATGTTCTTCCTTAGACTCTTGTCCTTTATAACATCTGCTATTTTCTCAATCTTAGCTTAAATTTACTTTCTCTGGGTGCCCTTCTTATTGTTTTTGCAGCATCTTATACTATTATAGCATCCAGGGTACTCTACTGAATTGCCTATTTACTTGCTTGCCTCTGTAGGCAGATCACAAGTTCCTTGAGACCAGGACTACATCTTTTCATGATTGTATCTCTGCTTAGCACAGTAACTGACAATTAATAGATATTCAAAAGGTATGCATTGAATGAAAAAGTAAAAGTGATAGCTAAAAATGTCCCTTAACTAGAAAATAATATAGATTCTAATAGGACTTGGTAAACATTTAGTGATTATATGAATGAAAATATAGATTAATTAATTACAAGGAATAGCTTACTCATTATTACATTTCAGAACAGCACAATGCTTAAGTTGTCAAGAAGCATAGAATAAATTTTATGTTTGCTTTAATATTAAATTACAACATAATTGGGTAAATTATTGAGATATGGTGGCAAATTCATTCAATAACATTGTCTTTTGTTCAGAACATTTGGTAAGGAGCTTCAATAAATGGAAGCACTATTACACATTAAGAAATGCTCTTAATAGGGAAACCTGGAGACCTAATTTCTCTCTGGCTTTGCTCTAAACTCTCTGGGAAATCCTAAGCCAATTTTCCTCTGTGTATAATAATTTCACTACATGTAAGACAAAGCAGGGAATATAAAGTATAATGGTGTTGAGAAGTGCACTGTGGACAGAGAGCCATGCATTTAAGCCTTGACAACACCTCTTAACTAGCATGTGACATTGAGCATGTGTCTTATCCTCACAGGACCTAAAATATTGGGACTCATTGATAAAATATCCATATAGCACCGAGCATGTTGTTGGCTCTCAACAATTGTTAGCTGTGTTGTTGCTGTTATTATCATCATGTAAAATCTAAGAGTCTAATTGATAACTTTTAGTTCACACCTAGGGAACTTGATACCAAAAAACATCATTGTATGTTCTCTGTTTTATTTAGACCACCAAAACCGAGGTGCTTTTGGATTCTTTGGGATGGATATCAAGTAAAACTTTATACTGAGTTACTGTAAATTTAAAGGCTACAACCTACCTCATCTACCACCAGACCCAGCTCACAGTGCAATGTGGCCATTGTGGAGGGGATGACTTTGAAACTCTCCATGACGAACTATGTATTACCTGCTTTTGAACAAATTGGTACTAGCTTATGAATTCCTAAAGTTAACTCTTATTGTTTTCTACTTTATAAAATTAAATGTAAGCATTCGTATTAAAAAGAGAAAAAGGAGAGCAATGCAGCAAAATATTTTGTTAGTAAGTATTGACCAAGATAAAACAGCAGAATATTTTTTCAATTTTGATTGTATGTGTTCTAAAAACCACAATTGATTCTATTCTATTGTTTTTAATGAGGCAGGCTGTGGTGAGACAAAGCAAATGTGTTCTACCATCCCAGCAAGAGCTAAGACACATTCTTTGTTAAACTGACACTTTTCAATGATGTATCACCAGAGTGTATAGTATCTGAGAGAGACCATGAGATTGCAATCTTGAGATTTGTACTAAGAATGGCTTAATTTTTTAAACCACATCCCATTCTCATTATATACTGTCAGAAGAATAGATTAATTTGCACCATTGTCTGTTCTCATTGCAATCTTTGTCAGTGTAATGAAGTATCGGAATGTTAATATCAGCTATATTCATAGAAATATCACCATCTATTGGACTGATTTGATCTTTCCAGTGATCTGCGCTGTGATTAGTTGGCTTTCCTCTTTTCAGTGATAAACTGAAAAGAATTAGCACAACAAACATGGGATTTAGTTCATTCCTATTTTCCTACCACTTGTCCATATCATCAGTGTGCCTATACATGCTGAGATTAATATATTCAGGATGTTTTAGGATCCTTATTATACACGGAAGAGAAAATAACCAACTAATATTTAAGGAAAGGTAGAAAACTCAAATGGTTACAAACATGAGAATTGTGGAATACTGGTATCTCTAAATGTACTATAATTCAGACTTTTAAAAACTATATGCAAGATCAAAAAGTCTGCAAGCCATTTTTGGCTCCTAAACTCCAGTTTGCAACTCTGAATTAAAGTCTCAATATGAAGTCTCACCAAAACCTGGCTATATTAAATTGGCAGATGCTCTTAATTTGCTGTCACATTCCAGACTTAGTTAGAGCTTGGCATTAAGGAATCCCAGGACACAGAGTCGGGTCTCCTTGTGAACCAGCTGGCCTCACACAGGAAAACAAAAGGAAAACTGGAAGCTCTCTTCTTTGGCCTCAAACTATGATCTGAAAGTGGTGCACAAAATTGAGTTTCTGGTTATAAGGAAATAGGATTGGATAAAATACATATTGATGGGTTAATTTATTCCAGCTTTCTTCTTTAGTTTCTTATGATGTATTAGAGGAGACAAGCATAGAAGAGAAATAAAGTCTGAGAATCAGGTGTTGATATCTCTCTCTGAAATGCTTCCAGGACAGCTCTTGCTTGCCAGGTTGAACCAGCTCCCTTTCATCTTGCTTGGTTCTTCTCTCTCTGCTGGCTTTACCCTTTGGCTCTTTTTCTTCCCAGTCTTATCATTTCTCTTACAGATCTGCTCCTTCTCCAATATCCGTTATCATCCTGCTGACTAAGCCAGATCCTGGAAGTCACTGTTGACTCCTTGCTCTCCCTTGTGTCCCCACTTCAGTATGTTTTGAGGCACTATTCAAATTTTCCCAAATCAACCTCTCCTTTGTCTTCCAAAGGCACTACTCCAGTTAAAGTCTTACACATTTCTTCTAGAACTTGTCTCCTTGCCTCCAGGTTTGAACTCCAATACCTCCTTTCCTTTGTAACAAGAGAGACTATTCTAAAATAGAGTTGTGTTATATCCCTTAAAATCCTGTGCTGAATTAATTGTTCCATTGTTGATATGCACACAGGCCTAAAATGGTTAGTTTATGTGCCAACTTGACTAACTCAAGGGGTAACTAGATAGATGGCAAAATATTATTTCTGGGTGTGTCTGTGAGAGTGTTTTGGAAGAGATTAGCATTCTAATCAGTAGACTGAGTGAAGGTGATTCACTCTCATCAATTTGGACAGGCATCATCCAATTGCTGAGGACCCCAGTAGAATGAAAAAGCAGAGAAAGCTCAGATGAACTAGCTATCTCTTCTGGAGCCGAGACATCAGAACTTCAGGATCTTGGGCCTTGAAACTCTAGAACTTACACAATAAGCCCTTCTGGGTCTCAGATCTTTGGACTCAAACTCAATCACACCCCTGCTTTCTTGATTCTTGACATTACAGAAGGCATGTTGTTAAGGGCTTCTCAGACTTGATAATCAAGTGAACCAATTCCCATAATACATTTCCTCTTATTATCTTTCTCTATTTATATTCTACTGGTTCTTTTTCTCTGGAAAACCCTGACTTACACAAGGACCTTCACCATCTGACTCCAGTTTTACAGCATATGTCTTGCAAATGATGTCCTTGTTTTCTCTGATTTGTCCCCATTGAATTATTTATGGGTTTCTCATGCTGCTGGACCTTGTTGATACTGCTTTCTGCTGGAACACCTTCCCCACCTCCCATTGTTTACCCATTTAATTAACAATCTTCTGTTTGAGATGCAGTTAAGGTATCAGCTGCTCTAGGAATTTTTTTCTATTATTCTTTTCCCACCTTCAGTATGGGCAGGAGGACCCTCCACAGAGCACCGGTAGCCCTCTGCGCTCTCTCTAGTTAGGATTACTATATCTGCTGTACTTTTCTTACTTCCCTTCTGCATTATGAGTAGTTTGAGGGCCTGGACAATGCTCTATTCCTCTTTGTTTCCCTTGCTCTTGCACAGTTCTTGACCCAAAGGAAGCAGTCAAAAATAATAACTAATCTTTATGAGGACTACTGTTGTCAACTACTGTCCCAACATTTTGAGGTATATTCTCATGCTCTTACATATTAGGCCAATTCTCTTTAAACCCTAGAGCGTTAGCCTGAAAAATGCTTTCTTTTAAAAAGGTAAAATAATTGCCAACATTTAAAAATCATTAGATTTCTAAACAAATAAATTATGGTAGCAGTAAGCAGGCAAACCTGTGCTCCCACTCAGCCCCATTTGCAGCTAGGCAGCAGCAATCAGGGCAAGTGATTGTTCTTTGTTACACTATTGTGCTTTGAGCCTGCTTCCCTTGGCCCTGTGGGCATTTGATCTGGTGACCCTTGAAGTGGTGGATATGAAAGCTTTTCAATTCTTTAAAAATCTGAGCTTAAAAGGTTAATTTGAACATGTGCTATTGAAAAGAGACCCTAACTTCAAGTTCCTCTGAATGTCCACCTATCCCTTGTGTGGGAGTCAATGCTAATATCAGTGTTCTACTTTTATATTTCTCCAAGGAGGTAGCATGCTGCTAAATCCAGAAGGATGAGCCTTGTATTATGCTGCTACTACCGTAATTGATAATGCTGTCCCACACTGTAGTCATGGATTTGTTGCTCATTGTAAATAGCTAATATGTAGCTCATATTGAATCTGATGCTTCATATAATTTATGGCTGAACATATGCTAGATTGCCTAACCACCACAATGATATTAGCAGTCTCATTTCTTGATGCATGGTCACTGTCCAACTCTTAAAAATCCAGCATCTATCATAAACAAATTCTCTTTCCAATAAAGTACTATAAATTTTAATATCTGGGGCATTGGAACCAAGTTACTCTGAGGCAAGACGCTAACATTTTTTATTAAATAATATTCTCCCCTTAGAAAGAGTAAATATTTCTGGGGGAGGGTCCATGAGAGAGGGAAACTTTATTTCCTTGAAATTATCATTTTAGAATTAGCAAAGCATAATGGAGTAGAGAAAATTGCAAATATATGAGTAAATATGATGAATCTACGATAAATGGTGAGAGGATGTGTGGAAAACTAACTTGATTATGGAGAATTTAGGAAATTTTAGGGGGTAGGATTTTGAGTTAAAGCTAAACTCTAAAAGTAAATTGGAGTTAGTAAGATGGAAAGTGGGGAAGAGTGTTTCTGATAGACTAACATGTACAAAGGCATGGAGGAGAGAGGAACTGTGCAGGGAAAATGAAGCCGCTCCCTGTGGCTGGAACACAGATGGCAAGCCACACGTGGTGAGAGGCAGACCTAGGAGGAGAGCAGGGACAAGTCATGAAGAGCTTGCTCCCCCTGATTAACATGTTTTAATTGTATATATGTATGTGTTACAGTGTGATACTTCAACCCAGGAATGCAGTGTGCACTGATTGAATCAGGGTAACTAGCACTTCCTTCTCATTATCATTTCTTTATGTTTGGAGCCTTTGAGCTCCTTTCTTCTAAATCTATATAAAATACATAACAGATTATTGTGAATTGTAGCCATCTGGTGCTTTAGAGCACCAGAACTTATTTCTTCTATCTAACTCTGTTAATGGCACCCATTATCCAACTTCCTTTTATCCCACACCCCTTTCCAGCCTCTGCAATCATTATTCCACACTCGGGTTGAAACTTTTTGTTTTAGCTTCCATGTATAAAAGAGAACATGTGATGCTTATCTTCCTGTGCCTGGCTTATTTCACTTAGCATAGTGTCCTCCAGTTCTACCCACTTTGCTGCAAATGACAGGATTTCATTCTTTATGATTGAACAATATTCCATTGTGTATACATACTGCATTTTCCTTAACTATTCATCAGTTGATGGGTATCATATCTTAGATAATGTGAATAGTGACACAATAAACATGGGCATACTATCTTTGGTATGTTGATTTCTTTTCTTATATATACATAACCAAAAGTGGGATAGTTAGATCATATGGTAGGTCTACTCTTAGTTTTTTGAGGAATGTCCACATTGTTTTGCATGAATGTACTAATTTGCATTCCCATCAACAGTATATTAGAATGCTTTTTTCTCCACTTCCTCATAGCCATTGTTATTTTTTTTTTTTTGATACCATTCATTCGAACTGGATTCAAGCGATAGCCTACTGTGGTTTTGATTTGCATTTTCTTGATGGCTAATAATATTGAACATTTTCATATATTTCTTGACCAATCATGTAGATGGTTTTAAGAAATTTTGTTTTTATCTTATGAGAAAATGAAAACATTAGGCATTTTAAGTCAAGCAAATCATATGATTAAATTAGAATTTTTAGGTAACTAGAACTAGTGATTGGTAGAAAAAAAATTGTACGGAAAACTCATGACAAGGATAATGTTTACGATACTGGGCAGTATTCTAATAAGGATGGAGCAGTGGAGATGGGAATAAATGGCTGAATTTTGAAGATATTTAGAAAATGGGACTGAAAAGAAAATAATGGAGGAGAAAGAAAGAAAGAAAGAAAGAAAGAAAGAAAGAAAGAAAGAAAGAAAGAGAGGAAGGAAGGAAGAAAGAAGGAGAAAGGGTAGAAGAGGAATAAAAGAACCTGAGAATGGATCAGAAGAGTCAAGAGTGACTTTGAGGTTTAAACCTGGGCTTCCTAGACAATAAGAATGTGGTGTAAGTACAGAATCATACAAAAACTTGACCTTGTATTACATCTTCCCCTTGGATCTTTCACCTTGCTATTGTGCGAGTTTTCAATTTACAAAACATCATTTCATTTGAGCTTCACAGTAATATTGGTGATATCATTAATTGCATTTATTGAGAAAACAACTTATGAAAGCCTGGGAGGTGAGTTGAAATGCAATATATTGAAAGCAGCAAAATAAGGCTATCATAGCTAGAGCACAGAAATAAGACTGGAGTATAAAAGACTAGAGTGAAGGAAATAAAACAAGGCTGGAGAGACTGGGGCATTTTCACTGGATGAAACTGAATGAGTTAGGCCAGAAAAAGAGGATCAGGCTGATTCTTTCAGGAGACATTAAGAATTTTGCCTTTCAATCCTAAGAATATGGGAAGCCACAGGATAATCTTAAGCAATGGTGACATAAGCAAGTTTATGTTTTAAAATACCATTACATGGCTAAAGAAACTGTGGTATATATACACAATGGAATATTACTCAGCCATAAAGAAGAATAAAATTATGGCATTTGTAGGTAAATGGATGATGTTGGAAACTGTTATGCTAAGTGAGATCAGCCAATCCCAAAAATCCAAAGGCCGAATGGTCTCTCTGATAAATGAATGATGATGCATAATGTGGGGGGGGGTGGCAAGAATGGAGGAAGGATAGATAGCATAGAGGGAAAGGAGGGGTGGGGTCAGAGTGCGGGGGTAAGAATATTAACAGAATGTGTGACAGACATCATTGCCCTGTGTACATGTATGAATGCACAGATGGTGTGACTCTACTTTGTGTACAACCAGAGAAAAAATAGCTGTACTCCATTTGTGCTCAATGAATCAATAAGCAAATAAAATAAAAAAAATTTAAAAAAACTTAAAAAAATTAAAAAAAAATTTTTATAAACAGAAAAAAATGATAAGGAACCAGATTGTAGAAGTTGAGTGTACTCATCAGTTCAGTCTGCATAATAAAATATCACTGAATCAAAAATAAAATAAAATAAAATACCATTCCAGTGGATGTGTAGAGATTGAAAAGGAAGGGGAGACAAGAGTAAGCAAAGGTAGAATAGTCAAAGGCTACTTTAGTGGTTCAAGTGATAAAGCTGGTAGTTTAGGGAACCAGGGTGGTTGTGGAAGAAACTGAGAAACCAATAGGTTTGAGGTGGATATTTTAAAAATTCACTCAACATTGTACTAAAGGTCCTTGCTTGTGTAGGAAGATAAGAGAAAAAGATTTAAAAGACATACAGATTGGAACAAAACAAAATTTTCTTTATTTATAGATGACATAATCACCTTTGTAAAAATCCCAAAGAGTGACCAAGAACAAAACAAAACAAAACAAAAAACCCTACTGGAATGGATCTAAGTGAATTTAGAAAGTTTACAGGGTACTATGTAATTGCTTAAAATCTTATATTTTCATATACTAGCCAAGAAACACTGGACATAAAAGTTTTAAAAATGACATTCATAAGAGCATCAAGAAACACAACATTAATAGAGATAAATCTAAGCAAGATACAAAGCCTGCATGATAAAAAGTATAAAATGCATTGGGAGGAAATAATTAAATGAATGGAGAGGTTACCATATCTGTCAGCAGAAGAGCCAAAGTTCTTATCACGTCCATTTTCCTCCTATTGATTTATAGATTCAGTGCAATCTAATAAAAATTCCAAAGGTTTTTTTTCTGTAGAAAAAGATGAGCTGATTCTAAAATTTATATGGAAATGGAAAAAATGAATAGCTAGAACAGGTTTAACAAAGAAGAGCAGATTTGGAGGTTTCACATTACCTAATTTCAAGACAGAATAAACTATCAAGATAGTATGGTATTTACATAAGTGTAAACCATGGGTCAATGAAACATAACAGAGAGAAATCAGCATACATGTACAGCCAATTGATGTTTTTACAAAAGTACCAAAATAATTAATTGGAAAAAGGTCAGTTTCCCCCCCAACAAATCATGCTTAACCAATTGGCCATCCATATTTAAAAGGAAAGAATAACAAATTCATACCACACTATAAAATTGAGTGCAAAATAGATCTTATAAATATAAAAATTAAGCCTACAAGACTTTTATATAAAACATAGGAGGAGGTCTTTGAGTTCTTGGGTGAAGCTAGAATATTTTGAATAGGTTACATGAAAAGAAATGATTTAAAAATTTGATGTGATGAACTTCTCTGAAATGAAAAACTTTTGCTCTCTGAAAGTCATTGCTAAGAACATGAAAAGCAAGCCACAGACTACAGGAAAATCCCTGCAACCTACATAGCAGTTGAAAGACTTCTACCTAGAATCTAAGAATTCTTACAACTAGTTAGACAATTTGAATAAACACTTCATATAGGTGATATGGATACCAAATAAGCATATGAAAGAATTATCAATGTTATTAGTTAATAAAGATAAAATGATACTACAATGATGTATACTCATATCCCAATTCAAGTAACTAATAGATTAATATATTTAAAAAAATTTTTCAGACTACTGGGTGGAATCAATAATGGTATAGACAACTTGGAAAAACTATTATCTTAAAATCTAGTGATCCATCTCATGTGTTTATCCATAAGAAATGAAAACCATCGTGCAAAGATGGAATGATTTTGATAATTTTAATTATAATAGCCCCAAAGTGAGAATAACTCAATCAACTTGTGAAAGCATAAATACATCCAGACACATGCAACATGGAATATTACATGGAAGAGAAAAAGGATAAATTGCTGATAAGTGTAATAATATAAATCAATTTATAATTCATTCTGGAAAAGACAAACCTGTAAGGACAGAAATCAGATCAACAGTTGCCAGGGGCTGAGGTGGGAGAAGTGGATAGCCTTCAGACATCTGAATCATTTTGGAATGATAGAAATTTCTCTATCTTAATTGTAATTGTGGTCATACAACTATAAATATTTATTAAAACACATTGAACTGTTCATCTATAAGGGTAGATATTTTTCTGTGTGTAAGTTTTACTTCAATAAACCTGATTTTTTTTTTTTCTTTTTCTTTTTTTTTTGCGGTGCCAGGGATTGAACCCAGGGCCTTGTGCTTACAGGGTAAGCACCCTATCAACTGAGCTATATCCTCAGCCCAATAATAATCCTGATTTTTAAAAAGACTATTGCAATAGTTTAATTAAGAGATGGTGGCTTGAGCTAGGAAGGTGGTGGCTGATGATAAGTGCTTGTCATTTCCCAAGATATATTAGCAGGTAAAACCAACAGATTCAGGAGATATAAGGGGTATAGGGAATAAAGACATATCTCTTTCTCTCATAAAAACATACCATAGTAATCTAGAGTTAGAACTGATTTGTTATTGAAGAGGCTGTCTTTTCTCCATTGCATGTTTTTGCCTCCTTTGTCAAGTATGAGATACCTGTACTTATTTGGGTTTGTCTCTGTGTCCTCTATCCTGTACCATTGATCTACCTGCCTATTTTGGTACCAATACCATGCTGTTTTTGTCACTATTGCTCTGTAGTATAGTTGGAGGTCTGGTATTGTGAAACCCCCTGCTTCGCTCTTCTTGCTAAGGATTGCTTTAGCAATTCTGGGTCTCTTATTCCTCCAAATGAATTTCATGATTGCTTGCTCTATTTCTATAAGGTCCATCATTGGGATTTTAATTGGAATTGCATTGAATTTGTATAGCATTTTTGGAAGTATGGCCATTTTGACAATATTAATTCTGCCTATCCAAGAACATGGGAGATCTTTCCATCTTCTCAGATGCTCTTTAACTTCTTTCTTTAGCGTTCTGTAGTTCTCAGTGTAGAGGTCTTTCACATCTTTTGTTAGATTGATTCCCAAGTAACAAATGGTGCTGGGAAAACTGGAAATCCATATGCAGCAAAATGAAACTAAACCCATATCTCTCACCCTGTACAAAACTCAACTCAAAGTGGATCAAGGACCTAGAAATCAGACCAGAGACTCTGCACCTAATAGAAGAGAAAATAGGTCCAAATCTTCATCATGTTGGCCTAGGACCAGATTTCCTTAACATGACTCCCAAAGCGCAAGAAATAAAAGCACGAATCAATGATTGGGATAGAGTGAAACTAAAAAGCTTCTTCTCAGCAAAGGAAACAATCAGCAATGTGAAGAGAGAGCCTTCAGAGTGGGAGAAAATCTTTGCCACACACACTTCGGACAGAGCACTAATCCCCAGAATCTACCAAGTACTCAAAAATCTTTACACCACGAACACCAATAACCCAATCAATAAATGGGCCAAGGAAATGAACAGACACTTTACAGAGGAAGATCTACAAGCAATCAACAGATTTATGAAAAAATGTTCAACATCACTCGTTATAAGAGAAATGCAAATCAAAACCACCTTAAGATTTCATCTTACCCCAATTAGAATGTCTTTTATCAAGAACACAGGCAACAACAGGTGTTGGCGAGGATGTGGGGAAAAGGGTACACTCATACATTGCTGGTGGGAGTGCAAGTTGGTGCAGCCACTCTGGAAAGCAGTGTGGAGATTCCTTAGAAAACTTGGAATGGATCCACCATTTGACCCTGCTATCCCACTCCTTGGCTTATACCCAAAGGACTTAAAATCAGATTGCCTCAGTGATGCAGCCACATCAATGTTCATAGCTGCTCAATTCACAATAGCTAGATTATGGAATCAACCTAGATGCCCTTCAGTAGATGAATGGATAAAGAAACTGTGGTATATATACACAATGGAATATTACTCAGCCATAAAGAAGAATAAAATTATGGTATTTGTAGGTAAATGGATGATGTTGGAAACTCTTATGCTAAGTGAGATCAGCCAATCCCAAAAATCCAAAAGCCGAATGGTCTCTCTGATATATGAATGATGATGCATAATGTGGGGGGGAAAGATGGCAAGAATGGAGGAAAGATAGCTAGCATAGAGGGAAGGGAGGGGTGGGGGTGGGTGGGGGGTAAAATTAATAACAGAATGTGTGACAGATACCATTGCCCTGTGTACATGCATGAATGCACAGATGGTGTGACTCTACCTTGTGTACAAACAGTGAAACAATAGCTGTACTCCATTTGTGTTCAATGAACCAATAAGTAAATAAAAGAAAAAAAAAAAAAAAAGAACTGATTTGTTATATGTTCAGCAGTCTTATGAAAATGCAAACTCTAAGACACAGAGAGCAGCACAACAGAATATCTTACAAATGGCAACGTCAGTCCAGTTCACAGTAGAGTCATCACATCCACACTATAACAAGGGCTAATATCATCATTTAAAACTATGAAAAGTATACATAGAATGATTAGGACAATTACATCATTAGTGCACTCAAAAAGTTACGAACAGAACATATAATTCCTGAAAAGTATCCTGTTGAACACTGGGGACAATACCTTGAAGGGAGAGTAAATGGTGTGCTTTTGTTCTGTATATCAGTACCAATAAATATGATAATCTTTGTTAGGATTTTTAATTTGTTAAAAGGGATATTTAACTTTCATTTGCCTTTGACGTTATTCTACTAATATATTATAATAGGATGGTTATTAGGTCACAATATAATTCATTTAAAATTTGTTTATGTTTTGACAACTGCTTTTCAAGCATGGTAGGCACTACAAATGCAAAGCCCTTAAAGAGTTTCTAGTACAGTGTGACAATACCTGAAAGCATCACCGATAAAATTGAAAAGTAGATGGAAATAAAATTTACTTTGAATATAAATTATGTGTACATTTTACCTGTGATTAAATTCCTCATCTCCACTTTCTATATGTAAACCGAGTATAATGTATGTTATCAATGAAAATGAGGATTACTCACAAAAGTCCAAGTTTTAGAATGTATCCAAATGTGGTACAAAATTATTAGGAAAAGCAATTGCAATCCCGATTGGCTATTTTCAAGTTGCTACTTTTCCACCCTATATGCATATTAAAAGGGTAGTTCTAAAATTTAATCTCCAAAAGTAAATATAGTACTGCCTACATTATTTGCCCCATATGACCCTAGTTAGCTGCAGGTTTTATTAAAAACTGATAAATCAAAGCCCTAAACTTTAATAAAATATTCCTACAGTTCTGCGTGTCCGTGTCTAAAATCAACGTTCTCATTAAGTTTTCTGGATTGGGCAACACCTTCAAACAATTTAAGATCGTTTGCTCACCTCTTCTCTTTTCCATTCCACTGAGAATAACCATTTAGGGGGAAACGCTTGTTGAAGCTGTGAAAATGCGCTGAACTTTGGAAAGCAGGGAATTTCAGTGCCCCCTGCCTTACCTGGTTTAAGGTGGGCAAAAGGAATCTCGCCGGTGAGAAGTTCCCACAGACACAGAGCGTAACTGAAGACATCGGCTTTGATGGTGTAGCGTGTGCACTGGGTGAACACCTCCGGAGCCATCCAGCGGAGGTTCTGCGCAATGAGAAGTCACAGCTGGTCATCAAGTGCTTAGTTCCCCCGCACAGAGCACAGTACTTCTTAGTGAGGACTTACTAAGGGTTCTCCTGATATACAGGGCACCTTTTTCTTTCAGTCATTACAAGATCATCAAATTCGTAATTCTTCTAGAACATCACCAATGTTACTCATCAAGTAGCTATCTCATAAAATGATTATCACAACAGCCACATATATATATATTTTTTTCTTTCTTGTAACCTGTGAGCATCTTTCTCCTGGATGCAAGCTTCAGAATATCCAACCTTAAGGCATAGCCATAGGGCTCCTGGGAGGCACCTTCCCCAGTTAGGCCTTCAGGTTGTAAATTAGGACCCTAATTTAGGACCCCAAATAGTCTCCATGGTTAAGGAGAGAAAGGGCCAGGGTGTGCCACAATATTGCAATGAAGTAGATTTCTCACTGGCAGGATAAGTCTGTATTTCCCTTGTTTGTCCAGATGTGCTATTTCTGAATTCCATTGGGGGAATATTCCAGAAAACAAATCATAAGATGTTACAAGTTTCTCTGTTTTAATGGCATTATTTACATTCCTTTTATTTGCCATTACAGTTTAAAAAATATGTTTCAATTCTGAGTTGGTTTATTTGTCACTTAAGGGATGGAAATCTAGAGTTTGAGTTAGGAGATGAAAATTCTGGTTCTTGTTTGACCACTGACAGGACAACCCTGGACAAGTCCCTTGTTTTTCCTCAACCTCATATTCCTCAAGAAAAAAGCAAAAGAGTCAGGCCCTTGCCCTTGCACCTCTTCAATCTCAAGACTCCATTAAGATATCAATGAATTTTGCCAAACACCTTTGTATTTCCACTGAAGAAAACTGCTGTCATTTTATTACTCTTACTGAAATCCTATGTGCAGTGTTGGCTGTTGATAATTCTTTGGAATGTCTACCTTATTTGGAAATCATGCATAATTGCAGCTCTCCAAGAATATCTTTGTTCTGATTATGTTCCTCACATGCAATTCTCCCACATGAGCTTTCACATTCCAAATAGCCTCCATTTTTATAGATTATACATTGTGTCACAACATTGCATAAGTGGAAGTAGGCATATAGCATGCCTGTTTTTGCATAGGGGGATCATAGAATAATTAGGGAACTTAAATAAGGCAACATAACTAGTAAGAAATAAAATAGACTCCGAAGCAAATCCAGAGTGATGCTGTGCTTAAGGACTGTGCTGCTAGGATAAAAAATAATTCTTGCTGTTGGTGAAATTCAATTTAATTCTATTCAACAAAAATTTATTTAGACAGAGAGTCCCTACTGGCTGTGTAGTAGAATCATTTGGTGGAACTCTGAAAAAAATACAAATACTACAAATACCCAAGATAAATACCATTAAATAAATTATGACTAATCATAATTTCTGTGGGTTGGATTCAGGCATCATGTTTTTCAAAAAGTTTCTAAACTGATGGGCAGCCATAGTTGAGACCCACTGATGCAGCTGCCTCTATGTCTCAGGTGCTAGATGAGTTTGTCCTGTGAAAGAGGACTTGCTTTTCCCACATCCCTGACCTCATATTTTACTATTTTCCTTCATGCTCACCCCACCCCATCCACTCTAGCTTTGAACACATCAAGAACTCTCCTGTTTCAGAACCTTCGTACCCACTTTTCTTCTCCCTGTGAGCAATGCTCTTCCTCCCAAGTAGGAGACCTCCTGGTCTTAAAAATGTTGTATTTCTCTCAGCCTGTTTAACTGGCATCTCCATTACTCCCCATTAATTTACTCTGCTGCTATTTGTTTCTTCATGGCACTTATTACCACCTAATATATATTTTGTTAATTTGTTCAATGTTTATCTCCTCCCAGTGGAATATTAACTCCATAGGAATAAGAACTAATCACTGAAATGTCCTCAGTTCCTAGGAAACTATTTGGAATCTAGTAGATGTCTCACAAATATTTGTTGAATGAATGAGTTAAATCTAATTGGTGTGTGGTTTGAATATGATATGAATGTGTCTCTCAAGTGTTCATTCATTCGAAGCTTGGTCCTTAAGTATGGTGATGTGGAAGGTAGTGGAACCTTTAAGAGGTGAGGCCTGATGCAAGGTAATGAGGGCATTGGGAGTGCTGCCTACCTAATTGGAAAAGGCTTATCATAGTTCTCATGTGTTATAGTTTGATGTAAGGTGTCCCCCAAAAGCTCACATGTGAGACAATGCAAGAAGGTTCAGAGGAGAAACGATTGGATTGTAAAAGTTTTAACCCAATCAGTGATTTAATCCCTACCATTTACTGGGTGGTAACTGAAGTGATAGGGTGTGGCTGGAGGAGGTGGGAATTGGGGTGTGGCTTTGGGTATATATTTGTATTTGGCAAGTGGAGTCTCTCTCTTTCCTGATGATGTGAGCTGCCATGCTTTTCCGCCATGGTATTCTGCCTCACTTGAATCCCTGAGGAATGGAGCTGGCCTTCTATGGACTAAGACCTCTGAAACCTCCTCTACAGTTGTGCTGTTCAGGTCATTTAGTCACAGCAGCGAAAAAGCTGACTAAATCATCATGAGACCCCCAGTTAGCTCCCATGATTGCAGTTTTTATTTAAAAAAAAATCCACCACCCTCCACTTTCTGGCTTCCTATCTTTTCATGTGAGTTCTTCTCCCCACCATGAAGCCATCCTCCATATTGTGATGCTGTCAGGGGAGTATTCACTAAAACTGGAACTATACCGTCTGGACTTTCAACCTCCAGAACTGTGAGCTAAATAAACTTTTTTTTTTAAATATAAAGTTCTCAGACTCATTTTGCAGCAGCAATAGAACACTGACTATTACACTGGGGGAAACCAGTATTCACAGCTGTACTTTTGCAACATTGCCAATAACGTGATTCCTGCCTAACTCTAACTCATCTTCTCTTCGTGCTGTACATACCAATAATGCCAAGCAGTTTGAAGTTCTTTCCAAAACTTTGGTTTTTCATCTTTCCTTGTATCTTTGCTCATGCTGTTCACTTTGTCTGGTATGACCTTCCATCTCTCCATCATTAGATTACCTCCTATTCATCTTACCCTACTCTCATGATGCTATGTGATATCTCTGTCACTGATCTTTCACATTATTTTAAATGAATCTGCTCATTACTGTTTTCCTACTAGAAAAGGAGTCTTTGTTGAGGTCAAGAACTAATATTTTACTCCCGTTTTGCATTCCTTGTCCCCTGAACAATCTCTTACACATTGTAGGCACTCAATAAATACTTGATGAATGAATAAAAGTGAAAACTAACAGGTCAAAGTGTAACAAAAGCCCAGAGAGAAAAGGTGGGGAGGTGCAGGTTATAGAAAAGAATGTTCATAAAATGGGTAAAGTCTGCTTGAGCTGAATAGTCTTCTCCCAGGTGGAGGACAACAATGGATTTTCCAAACAAAGGACACTATACTGGCAGGGCTACAGGGCTGTGAAAGTGAATGGAATATTTGGGAATGGCCATGTGGCATCTGTGCCAGGGCAAAGGAGCCTTTGAAACAACTTGTGTTGGAAAAGGTTACAGTGTGACCCTGGGACCAGAAAGGGGACAGTAGGAGGCTGTCAGTCAAAGGAATTTGAATTTTAGCCTTAGGCAATGGAACACTATTAAAAGCTTATAGTAGGATGGGAATTGCCAGAACAGCAAAACTTAAGTGATGTGGGAAATAATGAACTGAAAAAGAAGGGGAGTTAGAAGTCTATTGTAAGAGTCCAAAGAAGGGATGATGAGGATCTGAACTGAGGCAGTAGGAAATGAGAAGTTTGAGAAAATAAAAAACTTAACACTTAGGGTGGGGAAGAAAGAAAGAATAAAAATAAAGTCACTCAGCTCTGTGCACATAAAAGCAGTAAAGGGAAAGGATGAAATATTACTCCAAATTTGGGTAATTAGGTATCACAGGTAGTTTAGAAAGAGAAGTGTACTTATTCTGGGGGAAAGAATTGGGGTAATGAAGGGGAGGGCAGGTGATGAATTTATTTGCAGGCATTTTGAGTGTAATTAACCTTGCTTTTGATGCTATGATTTATATTTTACTTAATCATTAATGCTTAGCTATACCAGCTATTACCTGATAATGTTAACGTGGAGAACTCTGAATAGTTAATAGGTGTTGGTGAACTCTAAGTGTAGAGTTAGCTATCTATTAAAGTGTTAACTCTACCACTTAATATGGTAACCTCAATATTAAAGTTAGTTATCCATGCCTGCCATGTACTTATCAGCTGTATTTGAAACATATTTCTATTGTTTAATCTATAATATTTTCCAAACATATATCTTATCTATTTCCCTAGAAGAACCTTGGAATAGTTATTTTGTAGGTTTATTGAAAATGAAAGCATAAAACATGATCCTGCACTGAGAAAATGACATTTTTTTTCCAGTTAAAGCTATTCTCATCTTCTCCCTCTCACGCTGAGTTTACACATTTTAATTGTTTTATAATTATAGGGAACAAAAGCAGCAGCAAACCCCAGGTTGTTTTGTCATGTTGTCTTCATCCAAAGACTGTAGAAATCTTGATTCTGAAAGAAAGAGAAAACAGATTCATGTCAACAGAAATATCTCAAAACCAAGGTCAAAGATAAGAGCTAAAATTCTGAAACTTCGAGAAGCCTTTGCCATATTCAAATTCTCACTTTTTTTTATCTTGCCTGGGGATATCAAGAGGAAAAAACCAAGAACAACTGATATATTTTCAAATTCAGTGTCATTGAAATTTGAATAACTTAGATAAGTATATCTGTCAGTGTAAAACCAATTTTCAGATTTATTGTACCATCTTTGGCACCAAGTAGAAATGAAAAGAGAAACTGATTTCATTTGAAATATTATTGCTGGAAGTCTCACCTCCAAAATCTGCCACCACTGCGTGCCCATCCTCATACAGAAGAATGTTGTGACTGGAAACAAAAAGCAGATTTTGAGTAAGTTTTATTACTTCTTAACCGATTTGACTCCATAAGAAGAGAAGATTAGACATCATTTTTTCACCCCAGAAACTAAATGTGCCTCAAAAGGCTAACCCCAATTTTTTTAGTTTTGCTAATTCAAAAGAGATATTCAGAAAATATGATCATGCTTTAACACTGAATGTATAAAGCATTCCTACTTTAGATTAACCCTCTGTACTTGTCAAAAAACACATTATCTAAAGATAAGTTTTCAGCTCCTTTAGGCTAACACAACTGTGGCGATAGACAAAAAATAGAAGTCATGACCAGTTTTCAGAGCCGGGGCAGGAGAAACAGCTCCTTGAAGACTGAGGCACAAGGATGGTTCCAGAAAGGGCCTGAAACCAATATTAAAGGACACCATGGAAAATATCCTGGACAAAACATTCCAGCTGCTATTTCCGGACAGTTGACTGTTTTGAAGGCCTGTGAAATAATGTCAGTTAAACCACATGTTAAGATTTTGAGGAATAAAAGGTATAAAGGTCATCAGAATCTTCCTTCCAACCTAGAATTCAAGAAGATCAGGAAGAGTGTCACAATTAATCTTAAATGCTTTCACCAAACGAAAATAGGTAACTATGTGTGGTGAATGGATATGTTAATTAGCCTGAGTGATAATTATTTCACAATGTATACATGTGTGACAACATCACATTATACACTATAAATATATACAATTTTTGTTTTGTTTTGGGTTTTTTGATATGAGGGATTGAACCCAGGGGTATTCTACCACTGAACTCCATTCCCAGCCCTGTTTTGTATTTTATTTAGAGACAGAGTCTCACAAGTTGTTTAGCACCTTGCTTTTGCTGAGGCTGGCTTTGAATTTGAGATCGTCCTGTTTCAGCCTCCTGAGCCACTGGGATTTTAGGCATGCACATCTGTACCAGGCCAATTTTTGTTTGTCAATTATATCTCCATAAAGCTGGGAGGAGGAAGTATCATTTTCAAGAAGTAAATCAAAGCTAGGACTGGCCAAAGAGAGGTCATTACTCACACATATTAGTGAATTGGATTGTTTAATATCTTATGAACAAGCATATGGTGATTATTTCTTATTGAATGTCTTCGATGCTTATTTTACATTTTGGCTTGTAAATGAGTTATTTCAGTATTACGAGATCATCACTAGATTTCCTGCAGTACAAAGAGGCTACACTACATTTATGTTGTATAAATTGCATATTGTTCCTCTCTCCTTAATCTTTTTGCTTTGTAACCAAAAATAGAAAATATCAATTTTTTTTCAGTCCTTGGTTATGTCTGAGATAATATTAAATCATTTATAAAATGCTTTCTGGCATTGACTTGAGCTTTATAAGAAAATTACTTTTGAACTTCTCTAATATTATTAATGAATTTTATCTTGGAATATAGACAATCTGTTTTTCAACTACTGAAAATTGAAATGGCGTGCAAAGACAGTTTGCTTGGAGTAACACAGTGTATAAGTATTTCAGGATGTCAAAACAGGGACCCTCAAGATGCTGTCTTTAACCACAGGTTATACATTGGCAAGTGTAATGAGTATGAAACTGCCATCACCAAGAAACATACAGTACCAGGAGCTCTCTGGAAGTTCAAATGCAAGAGGAAAGTGTATTTAAATGCCATCTCACTAGATTCATCAATCGTATTAAATTGTATACAGCACTCCATTATTTTGTTGTTATTTCCAAATAGTTACCTAGAACAGCAGTCATCAAAACTTTCTGTTAGCAGTATAACTTTTTCCATAAAAAAGTTTGCCAATGGAGTGGTTCTAGTTAAACATAGGGAAAGGATCACTGAAATTCTGCTAAACACTGTCCCCCATCCTTTTCTAATATAGTGTCCATTTAGATATATCTTAAAACCTAGAGAAGTCCCAAGTAAGTTGTACTTCTAAGTTATATTTTGCTTTTTAATTTCTTTAAACTTCTTCCAATGGAAGTAATATATGTTAGTAAGAATGATGATAATGGCTAGCTAGAGTTGGAGTGAAATGTTCAGCAAAATTCTTTTCCTTTGATGAAAGAAATTTAAGTACATTTGGTCACTGGATTAGCCAGCTCATTATGGTATGAGAAGCAGGGTATCTCAGAGTGCAGGGATTGTGTCTTGTTCATTGATGTATATCTCTAGCATTTTGATTACACTGCTTTCATATAGGAATATTCAATAAACATTTGTTGAACAGATAAATACATGAAAAGCAACTGAAAATAGATCCTATTATTTCAGACAATACTTGGAGTTTGGAGGGGTAAAGACTGTATTATTCAATCATAAAGGACTTACTGAATGCCACTCATCAATATTTAAATAAATATTTAAAATTCAGAAAACACCAATCTGGAAAAGACATTAGAGCTGACTTACTTTAACTCTCTTAGTTTCTGGAGAAGAAGCCCAAAGCTCAGAGAATTTAAGTGTATCAACACAAGCTATAAAGATAGTGACAATATGGGTCTAAAGTCCAGTTCATCTTGATTATGATCTCAGATGTTGGAACGGTTCCTGACCAATGATAGGTGATCAATAACCAATAGTAGGTGATCAATATATGCTTTGTAAATCATATCTATATACTTTTCCTCCCAAGGCCTGGTGTTTACTTTCCTCATGTTGTTACACTGCTCTGAGAGATGTACAGTAATACAAGGTATGGATTCCTTCTTTCAGGACTTTACAATCTGTTGGTGAGAACAAAAAAAAATACTTTCAAAGAAAATAGTACAGTTAAGGAATGGATAAGCTTTTAAGTGGGTTTTGAAGTACAGTCAGTTATTGAGTTCCTACATATGTGCTGAGAACTTGCCTTGTGACAGAAAATTTCCTACACACAGGGATATAGTAGTGAATGAGACAGAGAAAGACTGGGATTAGGCTTTAGTGAGGAGATGAGGCAGGAAGAGACAAAGGGGAAAAGAATTCCAGGTTGGGGGAAGATCTTGGCAAATGGTAAGGGTTGGGAAAACATGTATATAAGCAGAATTCTAAGAATGCACTTGTTAAACTGTAGAATATGTGCTATAAAATATTGGGAGTTTATTTGAATGAAAGCTCTGGTTAACAAAGGACTAAGTATAGAGGTAGAAAAAAATAGAAAAGATATTGAATCATTCTATCAAAACATTGGAAAAAGTTTTTAGATCAGAGGACAGTTAAATACAGAGAATAAAAAAAATCAAAACCAAATGGTCATCTTCAAAATTTCTAGTCTTCCTAACTACAAAGCAAGATATATTTAATTAGAAAGAGTTATCTTACCAGAAAGCCTGGGGACATTTATGAAAAGGAGAGCAGCTAACTTGGGAGGCTGCAGAACTTGACGAAAGTCAAAGTTATTCTTGGCAAGATGAAACTTGCAAGTAAGTAAAAATTTTATCATTTTGAAAGCACACTCAAGGTGAACTCTTAGTTTAACAAACAGCAGCAGATTGGAGAAAATAAGGGATGCAGTAACAATTTAAGAATACTAGACACTGAAAGTTCATAGAGGTAAATGTGGTGAAACATCAAAAAGGATGCTATAAGGATTACATTATAGAATGAGAACACATTTGGAAGTAGTAGAATAAAGTGAAATTTCCTATTTTCACTTCAAGATAGTCTTTTGGATCAGTCCTCCTTTTCTATAACCACTCAGTAAAATAAAAACTAATTTTTAGTACTACCTTCAAGATCCATTCTTCCATTTTTTTTTCAGTTAGTGCTGAACCATACTTTTTATCTGGTGTGAAACAACTGGAGGGGGACAAGCAGGGATGAAGCTAACAGAACCTGTGCTAAACCACTGTAATGATCAGACCTTCGTGGATATCACTCCAGAATCAGTCTCTGGAGTTGGAAAGGTCAATGACATTGATTGACATCATGGTCAGAATACCCAGTAAATGGATAAGCTTTTAAGTGGGTTTTGAAGTACAGTCAGTTATTGAGTTTCTACATATGTGCCAAGAACTTGTCTTGTGACAAGCTCAGAGCTAAAGCCAACTAGAACAATGGAAATGAAAACATTGTTAGTGATGAGTTCAAGAGTTTATTACTGAAAATATAAACTGAAATGTTTGGGAAGTGTGATAGTTGTGGGAATGAGGGGCAGTAACAGAGAGGGTGGCAATATAGAAAGAAGTGAGTAAATATTGACTGAGGGATTCCTGTGGGTAGGCACAGAGCATTTCAACATTATCCCATTCTTCATAGAGTCATTGTATGATGGATATGAACGGATGGATAAGTGAGGCTCAGGGGAGTTTAATCTGGTGGTCAGCATTGCAGCTGGTAAGAGGTAGAGCCAGCATTCAAATTTCAGTATACAAGTCCACCCTTTTTTAGGAGAAACTGACTCCCATATCAACCTGACCCTGAGGAGGAGCTATAGTTAGCTTACATAAGGACTAATAAAATTGGATGCATGGACAAAATTCCAGAAATTCTGACTGTTTGAAGGAAGGCCTATTTGCTAGTGCCAAGAACACCTCTTTTCAAGGTCTGACTGTAAGGCAAGGAAGCTGATATCAACAAACTAAATGACAATAGATCTAATATATTTTCATTTCACCAAGGCACCGCAGGAGAAGACTGAACTTCCTCCCTCCCAGAACCTAGTTATGTGTCATAGCCTCTACAAGGAATGTGTAGGTGAATGAAGCAGAGACACTGCCAACAGGGAACTTGAGATCTGACCTGGGAAATAGGCCAAACACACAAAGTGTCAGTGCCTTAGAGACTCATTGGGATCTGAAGAAATAAAAGAAGAGCGATGGGAATTCTGAGACTTCTTTCCCCCCAAGAAATACCAGCTATGAGGCTCATTTTTCATCTGCTTTCTTTCATATAAGACCTGGAAGTTACACCTGAGCACCTCATGCACATGGTAACATTTGGTAGAAACAGTCCTGTGTGTGAGACCCTTTTGATTTGAATGTGACAGATAAGCAAACCTATCAGTATTTGATTGAGTGAGCACTTCAGCCTAAGTCCTACTATCTGGGGACAAGGATCTGTGGAGAAGTTAAGTGGCAAGAGATGAGAAGAGACAAGTTCCACTGAAAGGAAGAAGGAAAATGGTAAAAACATACTGAAATATGTATGAACATGTGCACATGCACACATGCAGACACACTCCTTCTAAACAGAAGCATCTTTAAGGTGAGTGTCATGGAGGCGTCTCTCCACATAGCAGCTAGTTTGGTGAAGAAAAATGAGTCCTTTTTTCTTCTAGTATTTTTTGACATTTCTGAATTTAACATTTCCATTGCATCTAAGTAAGGATGATCCAAAAACCCACATTGTGTGCTAACCTGTAATTCTGTTGTCATGCAAGGCTTAAGCCCAGAAGCAAGTTGCTTAGCAGAGGAATATGCTTGATCAGTCTTACCATCCAACAGTTGGGAAGGTTTCACAACTGTCTTCATGCTTGGCAGGAGATATGATATATTAGGAGGAGCTCACCAATGTCAGGAGGTGAATGAATCCCCATGTTCTACATCTTTTCACTTGTCCCTTATTCTCCTTGATTTCTTGCCACCAGATAGTAGAGCGTGGGCAAGGTGTCAGCTCAGTTACAGGTACAGTTTACTCTCTTCTGCACAGATTAAGTTCTATGCTAGAAACTGCAGTGCATGTTTTGAGAGAGGTGGAGGTGGGGATCGAGAGAGTGTAAGTAGTCTGGGAATAAAATGTAAATTAAAAAGGAAAAAAGATCATCCAATTCTATATGATATAGAATTTAATGTGGTTTTAACCTCAAGACACCTAGAAAAGAATGCAGTGAAATTAAGAATCAGTTCTGAAAAAAGATTACTAATCAAGTAGAAGAAATGGTTTTAAGAAATGGAAGAGACAAGAGATAGTTTGTAGAATAAGAACCTAGAGTCAGAGGACAATGTTCAAAACCTAGTTTTCATTGGCTCTTACTAGACCTGTGATTTTAGACAAATTATAATACTTTAACAATCTGAGACCTTTTTTCTTGTCTTTAAACATTGTGAGAGGAATGAAGCAAGTTAAAAGGTAATAGATGGAATTTTATAAATCCTCAACTGCTAAGTAGGTATTGGCAATAAGACCCAGCTTATAGAGTATTTGTGTAATTTAGATAAAAATGCACTTTGTAAACTATAAAACCACATATATGTTAAGTATTACATGATGAGTCTTGGAATAAAATTGACTTCCTGATTCAAAACCTATAATAGAAACTGATTGTACCATCGAATATTTTAACTCTCTCTCAGTCCTGGAGAGTCATCTTCTGCTTCCATTCCCATTGTCTAATTTTACAAAACTGCTGCTGCTTTGATTGAATGACTGCATTTCACCTAAAGGAATCTTTGTTCCTCTGACTGAATTGATACCACAGTATTTGGATGTGGCTCCAGCATTGTCTTTTACCATGAAGCAAATGATTTGAGTCAATTGTTTATGTAACCGAAGTATTATCTCTTTGAAGTGTCTGTTCCTCACAGATTATTCCACAATAAAATTCTTTTAACCTTAACAATGCATGCTCTCAGCTGAATACAAAATATAACTGAGGGCAAGATTTACTTCATCCAAATAAGCCATGCAAATAGAATCCATGCTCTGACCTTCAGTTCTTTCTTCCTCAGTAACACAGTTCGCTTTCCAAAAGAGAATAAGCTGTTTGCAATGTAGTGAGTATGTGTGCGTTAAATCTTTTAAGTGTTTCCTCCAGTTTTCTTTTAACCAAAAGCGAATGGAAGTTAAATTCTGCTGGTTCCTTTCTTTAAAAGAAAATTTTCTCCAACCTCAGAACTGAATTAATTTAATGAAGTCATTATGTAAGGATCAGGAGTCTTTTCATTTTAATTGCCTGTATTGAAAATTTACCTAAAGTGCTCAAATGATTCATAATCAGTTGGTTATGCACTGTAGTCCAATACTAATTGTCAGTATTAATCAGACTGGCCTGATGATTAGACCATTTTCCAATTCTGATTTTCTTCCAGAGCTGGACTGAAGTACATGGTGGCCTTAGAAGGATCAAGGTGACTTGCTACTCTCACTCCACTACCATTAGGAGTTTTTTAAGTCATTAAAAATGCATAAATATTAATTCATTTTTTTCTGAATTATAGAGCCATGTAATTGCCTGTGTCAGTTGCTACTAGCAAACACTAGTTTAAGGGCACGATGGCCAACCTCTCAGTGTCCTTATTTGAGGAGATGACAGTCCCAGAAGCGTAAACCTAATAACACAACTGCAGTGTTTCCCAGACTTGCTATAAGCCACTGTTTTCTGATGTATCCCTGAAGGTGATTAACTCACATGATTAAAGACACATGGCTATCGGCATGCCTGGAAGCATTCCAAGGGTTAAATCAGTGGAAGCAATTAGGCTTCATTTTCAATCTCATCACACTGTGAAAGTCATTAGTTTACAAACACATCTGCCTGACAAGCAATCATTCAGACCCGAAGCTGAGGAGTCCTGGATCTGTAGGCTGCTACTTTTGCCAGCAGAGCTGCGTGATGGCTCAGGACTCTCTTCCTAGTACAGACCTCTCAATGGGGAGTCCGCCTTGGTGACCTTCAGCATAGCAGTTACATTGTTCCCTCCTGAACCTTTGCCACTGCCAAACTCAATAGGATCCCTCAGTAGGGGACATCCATATCCTGTACTGCTTCAAGTGTTTTTCAAGTGTAATTCAGGGTGCTGGCTAGACGTGTGGAGTGTGCAATTCACATCTACTTACTTTGGAGCTTTGTACATTTTACTGAAAAACATTTTTTCAGTTATGGGGCTCAGCTCCTGGTAGTCATAGGTATATTCCTATAGGTTTTCTTCCTTCCTTTCTTTTTTTTTTTTTTTGGTTTCTTTCTGTCTCTAACTTTATTCATCTATATATCCATTACTATCTTTCTATCATCTATCAGCTCTCTATCTGTATCTTTGCTCCTTACATGTTTAGGTAATGACTGTAGATCCAAAAGTCATTACCTTCATAAGGGGTAACTGCTGGGTGTCCTGAGCCCCAAGATAATGGAGAGGCTTATTTGGGCTCAGGGACGTTACTGACAACTCCTTATTCATGAATGTTGTGTATGGACTGGACCCTTAGCAGCTACTTGGTGCTCTCTCATAATGTGTGCTGTTCATAGAAACCCAATAACAATTATAGGACAATGTCAGAAACCATATACATTCCTTTGTAGTCTCTTCACCACATTCCAGGAATCTCCTTGTTTGTTCCTTGGGATTTGACATAGACTATTCCAGAACTCCCACCATGTCCCAAAGACTTTTTGTTGTTCTTTTGCAAGATAAGTGAAGCCTCTAGAAGTCTATAGATTTTATCAGTTCAACCACTCCTTGTTAAAGGTCCAAGAGCCCCAAGTCTAGGTTTTCCTATTAATCCTTTTAAAAACAATTCTTCAATAAAGATTTAAAAAATAACTGTAGTTTTTATTTATTTTTTCATAATACCAAAATCTTATCCTAGTTTAGCTTCATTCAGACTGACTTGAGATATCTCATATCTACCTTTTGTTTTTTAAAAAAGGTTTGAAGGGGAAGAACCTGGTTGCCAGAGCAATGCCCCCAAACTCATCCAGGAACAGCAATATACAGATTTAAATATAATCTAGGCAAGAGAGAAGACGTTTACCAAATCCCCATATCATGAACTTCTAAACACTGAAAGCCTAATTTCAGTGAACTCTTAGAAACCATGGAAACAGAAAATTCCAATAAATGCAAAGGATTGTAGAGCCTTGACTTTTCCTAAAACAAACTTCAGTCTGTCAGTAGAAGTATATTTGAAAGCTTACCTCTAAAGCTGCTGGATTTGTCCCATTGCCAGTGAGATTGAAGAGGTAGATTATAAGATTTGTATTGTGGTTAAACCCACTTATTGAGGGTAATGTGAAAAAACTCACACTCTTCACTTAATATTTGCTCAGCACATGAAAGGCAAGTGGAGGAGTGATAATGACTGAATAAATCTAAACACAAACACATACTATTGATTGTGTGGCTTCTATGAGTAAGCACCCTAGTGTCAACGACTTAGTAACATTTCCATTTCTATGTACGGCTGCAGTTATTTCCAACCCATCTTCATAGGGTACAATCTTATCAAGAATTTTAGGTATGCAAATTACAAAATGGAATATTCTTCAATGCTGAAGTGACAATGAAGGCAATATTACAAAGATGACAGCTATGCATTCATTATATATGATTCATTTTATTTTAATTTAAAATTGAGAAAGGAGGAGGAATACTGGAAAATATCAAATGGACTATAATTTCTTCACAGAATCTAATATTTTTCTAATGCATTGGGACCATGGGTGAGCAGAGGCTTTTCTCTTTAGAAAGGTAGTTGTGCAACCTAGACTTAGTGGTCACAGGGAAACAGCACAGGGGAATCTGCCCCCCCACCACCCCAGTATCTAGTCTAGAGAAGATGGCAAAAGATATGAGATATAAATGTATGTAAAAGTAATAATTGACTAGTCTGAATGCTAAAACACAGTTACTGTACCAAAAGAATCAAAGAAGTTTCCAGATGTTGCTCTTTTAATAACATCAAATTACAGCTTCCCGGCCATTTTTCTGAATACTCAGTTTGGGAAATATTCAAGATAATAATTGTTTCCATGCAAATCCTACTTTTCATG
>JAJEJO010005112.1:0-13412 GCA_020662805.1 Glaucomys volans | reverse complement strand
AAACTGCAGGCCTGTTAGCTCCTGGGTTGATGTTCACTGGAAAAAGGTGACACACCTCAGAGGCGGAGGAGGAAGAGGGCTCGGGGCTTGCACTAGATGGTCTCACAGGATATGGTGGGGGAGGGGCTGATGAAGCTCAAAAAGGATTAAAAGAGGAAGTGGCCTCAGGTGGGGGCCATTTTAACAGCCTAGTGGTTTCCTCCCTAGGTGGCCATGGGGCTGCATCAAAGGGATCGAGAGGGGAGCCTGTCTCAGTTTCTCTTGGCAGTTCCTTTAGATCCTCACCTGAGAGGGCCTTAGGACAATCTTTTTGGAAGTTAGTGCTCTTGGGGGGGTCCTTATATTTATTTGTGTGTCGGGCAGGACGTGGCGGGAAACAGCTTTTAAGAGCGGCAATGGTGGGGAAAGCTCCGAGAGGGGGGATTTCTCCTCTATTAATTTGGGCCTTATGGAGAAGTTGCTCAATTCTATCCCAGGTCTCCCAGTCAAACAGGTTGGCTTCCGGGAGCCAAGGGGCAGTTTTAATGAGGACCTTACAAGTTTGGAATGCTTGGCTATCCAAAAACTCTAATCCCCTGCTTCTGAGGAGAACTCGGAGTGAATCAAGGGAGGGGTCATTTTTGGAATTGGACTGTCCCATATTTTATGGGAGTACACTCACCATCGGTCCGATTAGCCTGTCGATGATTTTGGTTCCTACCACGGGGCACCAGTTGTTGCTCCCTGCCAAGAAAAAAGGTTCAGTGTATCTCCTCAGGACCCACTGGAGGAGAATGTGGAGTCGAGCAGAATGATGAGTGTCAGCAGCCAAGAAACCACACCAGAGCCGGGAAGTCTGTCAAAGCAGGATCTCAAGTTTATTAAGAAAGTTACACGGCTTTTATGTAGGGTGAGGATGCAGCGAGATCCAATCGGATTGAGGGTCTGCAAGGCATGGGGTGTGCACGCAGTCAAGAGTCTCACGGAACTTACTAGCCAATCCTAGGCAGTGAGTCAGGCAGCGTCATGTAAGGGAAGGAGGTTGCCACGAGGGCACTGTCACCATTGCTGTTGCCATTATAGGGTGTGTCCCCCATAATATATGTACACAGGGCAACGATGTCTGTCACACATTCTGTTATTACTCTTACCCTCCACACCGACCCCACCCCTCCCCTACCTCTATGCTATCTATCCTTCCTCCATTCTTGCCACCATTCCCCCCTGCATTATGTATCATCATTCACTTATCAGAAAGACCATTCGGCCTTTGGATTTTGGGGATTGGCTAATCTCACTTAGCATAACAGTCTCCAACATCATCCATTTACCTGCAAATGCCATAATTTTATTCTTCTTTATGGCTGAATAAAACTCCATTGTGTATATATACCAATTTCTTTATCCATTCATGTATTGAAGAGCATCTAGGATGGTTCCACAATCTAGCTATTATAAATTTAGCAGCTATGAACATTGATGTGGCTGCATCACTGTAGTAATCTGATTTTAAGTCTTTGGGCATAGGCCAAGGAGTGGAATAGCTTGATCAAATGGTGGATCCATTCCAAGTTTTCTAAGGAATCTCCACACTGCTTTCCAGAGTGGCTGCACCAACTTGCACTCCCACCAGCAATGTATGAGTGGACCCTTTTCCCCACATCCTCGCCAACACCTGCTGTTGACTCTACTCTTAATAAGAGACATTCTAATTGGGATAAGATGAAATCTTAAGGTGGTTTTGATTTGCATTTCTCTTATAACAAGGGATGTTGAACATTTTTTCATTAAATCTGTTGATTGCTTGTAGATCTTCCTCTGTAAAGTGTCTGTACATTTCCTTGGCCCATTTATTGATTGGCTTATTAGTGTTCATGGTGTAAAGATTTCTGAGTACTTTGTAGATTCTGGAGATTAGTGCTCTATCTGAAGTGTGTGTAGCAAAAATTTTCTCCCTCTCTAAAGGCTCTCTCTTCACCTTGTTGATTGTTTCCTTTGCTGAGAAAAAGCTTTTTAGTTTGACTCTATCCCAGTCATTGATTCCTGCTTTTATTTCTTGAACTTTGGGAATCATGTTAAGGAATCTGGTCCTAGGCCAACATGATGAAGAATTGGACCTATTTTCTCTTCTATTAGGTGCATGTCTCTGGTCTTATTCCTAGGTCCTTGATCCACTTTGAGATCAGTTTTGTGCTGGGTGAGAGATACGGTTTAAGTTTCATTTTGCTGCATATGGATTTCCAGTTTTCCCAGCACCATTTGTTGAAGAGGCTATCTTTTCTCCATTGTAGGTTTTTGGCACCTTTTTCAAGTATGAGATACCTGTATTTATGTGGGGTTGTGTCTGTGTCCTCCATTCTGTACCATTGATCTACTTGTCTATTTTGGTGCCAATACCGTGCTGGTTTTGATACTATTGCTCTGTAATATAGTTGAAGGTCTGGTATTGTGATACCCCTGCTTCGCTCTTCTTGCTAAGAATTGCTTTAGGTAATCTGTGTCGCCTATTCCTCCAAATGAATTTAATGATTGCTTGCTCTACTTCTATGAGGTCTGTCATTGGAGTTTTAATTGGAATTGCATTGAATTTGTATAGCGCTTTTGGTGTATGGTGGCCATTTTGTCTATATTAATTCTGCCCATCCAAGAACATGGGAGATCCTTCCATCTTCTCAGATTTTCTTTAATTTCTTTCTTTAGTGTTCTTTAGATCTCATTGTATAGGTCTTTCACTTCTTTTGTTAGATTGATTCCCAAGTATTTTATTTTTTTGAGATAATTGTGAATGGGGGAGATTTCCTAATTTCTCTCTCAGAGGATGTATCACTTACAAATAAAAATGCATTAGATTTATGAGCATTAATTTTATATCCTGCTACTTTGCTGAATTCATTTATGAGTTGTAGAAGTTTTCTGGTAGAATTCTTAGGGTCTTCTAAATAGAGAATCATGCCATCAGCAAATAGGGATAATTTGAGCTCTTCTTTTCCTATTCTCATTCCTCTAATTTCTTTGATCTGTCTAATTGCTCTGGCTAGTGATTCAAGGACAATGTTGGATAGTAGTGGTGAAACAGGGCATCCCTGCCTTGTTCCAGTTCTCAGGGGAAATGCTTTCAATTTTTCTCCATTTAGAATGATGCTAGTATTGGGCTTAGCATAGACAGCCTTTACAATGTTAAGGAATGTTCCTACTGTCCATATTTTTCTTAGTGTTTTGAGCATGAGGGTGTGCTCCATCTTATCAAATGCTTTCTCTGCATTTTTTCAACTAATCATGTGGTTCTTCACTTTAAGTCTATTGATGTGGTGAATTAGATTTATTGATTTCCAGATGTTGAACCAACCTTGCATCCTTGGGATGAAACCCACTTGATCATGGTGCACTATCTTTTTTATATGCTTTTGTATGTGATTTGCTAAAATTTTGTTAAGAATTTTTGCATCTATGTTCATTAGGGATATTGGTCTGAAATTTTCTTTCCATGATGTGTCCTTTTGTGGTTTTGGTATCAGGGTGATATTAGCTTCATAGAATGAGTTTGGAAGGGTTCCCTCCTTTTCTATTTCTTGAAACACTTTGAGGAGTATTGGAATGAGCTCTTCATTGAAGTTCTTGGAGAACTTGGCTGTAAATCCATCTGTTCCTGGACTTTTCTTTGTTGGTAGGCTTTTGATGACTTCTTCTATTTCATTGCTTGACATTGATCTATTTAAGTTGTGTATGTCCTCCAGATTCAGTTTGGGTGGCTCATATGCCTCTAGGAACCTGTTGATGTCTTCCAGTTTTTCTATTTTGTCGGATTATAAATTTTCAAAATATCTTCTTATTATGTTCTTTATTTCAGTAGTGTCTGTTGTTATATTTCCATTTCCATCACGAATTTTAGTAATTTGGACTTTCTATCTCCTTCTCTTTGTTAGTGTTGCTAAGGGTTTATCAATATTGTTTATTTTTTCAAAAAAACAACTTTTTTTGTCAATTTTTTAAATTTTTTCTTTTGTTTCGATTTCAGCTCTGATTTTAATTATTTCCTGTCTTCTACTACTTTTGGTCGTGGTCTCTTCCTCTTTTTCTAGGGCTTTTAGCTGTAATGTGAGGTCATTGATTTGTTGACTTTCCATTTTTTGTTGAATGCACTTGATGCAATGAGTTTTTCTCTTAGCACTGCTTTCATAATATCACAGAGATTTTGATATGTTGAATCGTTGTTCTCATGGACCTCTAAGAATCTGTTAATTCCCCCCCCCTAATGTCTTCTGTTATCCATGCATCATTCAATAGCATATTATTTAACCTACAGGTCTTGGAGTAGTTTCTGTTTTTAACTTTATCATTGATATCTAATTTCTTTCCATTATGATCTGATAGTATACAAGGTAGTATCTCTATGTTTTTGTATTTGCTAAGAGTAGTTTTGTGGCATATCATATGGTCTATATTAGAGAAGCATTCATGAGCTGCTGAGAAGAAAATGTATTTGCTTTTCGATGGATGAAATATTCTATATATGTCTGTTAAGTCAAAATTAGCGATTGTGTCATTGAGTCCTATGGTTTCTTTGTTCAATTTTTTGCTTGGAAGATCTGTCCAATGGTGAGAAAGGTGTGTTAAAGTCCCCCAGTATTACTGTGTTTTGGTCTATTTGGTTCCTGAAATTGAGAAAGATCTGATTGATGTACATGGATGTGCCAAATTTTGATGTATATTTACGATTGCTATGTCTTGCTGATTTATGCTTCCTTTAAGCAGTATGAAATGTCCTTCTTTATCCCTTCTGACTAACATTGGCTTGAAGTCTGCTCTACCTGTAATGAGGAAGGAAACCCCTGCTTTTTTACTCAGTCCATGTGCATGTTATGCTTTTTCCCAACCTTTCACCTTTAGTCTGTGGGCATGTTTTTCTATGAGATGAGTCTCATAAAGGCAGCATATTGTTGGGTCTTTCTTTTTAATCCAATTTGTCAGTCTATGTCTTTTGATCGATCAGTTTAAGCCATTTACATTCAGGGTTATTATTGAGATATGACTTGTATTTCCTGTCTTTTTAGTTTTTGGGGGGCTTTTATCTTAACTTTCTTTCTCCTTTGATTGGCTATTTCTTTAGGGTAATTCCTCCCCATGTTGACTATCATTGCTATTTTTTATAACTTCCTATTAGAATATTTTGTTGAGAATTTTCTCTAGGGCAGCATTTCTATTTGTGAATTCTTTAAGCTTTTGTTTATCATGGAAGGATTTTATTTTGTCATCAAATCTGAAGGTAAGTTTTGCCAGGTATAAGATTCTTGGTTGCCATCCATTTTCTTTCAAATCTTGAAATATGTTGTTCCAGGCCCTTCTTGCTTTTAGGGTCTGGGCTGCAAAATCTGTGGATATTCGTATTGGTTTCCCCCTGTAGGTTATCTGATGCCTTTCTCTTGCAGCCTTCAAAATAATATCTTTATTTTGTATGATAGGTATTTTCTTTATTATGTGCCTTGGTGTGGGTCTGTTGTAATTTTGTGCCTTTGGTGTCCTGTAAGCCTCTCTTCATTGATTTTCCATCTCATTCTTCATATTTAGGAAAATTTCTGATATTATTTCATTGAACAGGTTATTCATTCCCTTGGTTTGTATCTCTGTGCCTTCCTCAATCCCAATAACTCTTAAATTTGGTCTGTTCATTATATTCCATATTTCTTTGGGGTTCCGTTCATGATTCCAAACCATCTTCTCTGTTTGTTCGACTTTGTTTTCAAGATTAAATATTTTGTCTTCATTGTCTGAGGTTCTCTTTTGCAAGTGATCTATTCTGTTAATTATGCTTTCTATTGAGCTTTTACCTTGGTTTATTGTTTCATTCATTTCCTTGTTTCCTTCAAGAATTTCTGTTTGTTTCTTTTTAAAATTCTATCTCTTTATTGAAATCATTTTTTGCTTCCTGCAATTGCTCTATTGGCTGATTATTCATAATCTGAGTTTGCTCTCTCATCAGATCATTCTCTTCTCGGATCATTTTAATTATGAACATTCTGAACTCCCTTTTTGTCATTCTTTCTAACATGCTGTCTTTGGGTTCTCTTGATATATCATCTAGGTTTATTTGGGACACTTTCTTCCCATGCTTTCTCATGTTGATTGTGTATATTCCCCTCTATTAGTGCGAATCAGAGGGATTGCAGGTTCCCTGTAAAGAATTATAGTGTCCCTGCAGATACCCAATATATCACTTTGAAGAAATTATTTTTCGCAGTACCCCATGTAAACAGTATGTGTCCTTAAACCATATAGAACCTATTTAGATATAAACTGCATTATAGTATACAGCAATGAGTGCAAATTATCTACTGCATTATGGATAGGTTTGCAATATGGACCACATTTTCAAATATTGGAAAAAGAAAATGCTGAGTGGTTTAGAATATATAAATAACGTTATATATAATATAATGTTAAAGAGATAGGAAGTGAGTCTATAGAGTTACTATGTCATGTGTAGGAAGACTGTAAGACGTGTGCAGGAGGACTCTAGGACGTGTGTAGGAGGGCTCTGGGACATGTGTAGGAGGGCTGTAGGACTTTTGAAGGAGGGCTGAAGGACGTGTGAAGTAGGACTCTAGGACGTGTGCCGGAGGGTTGTAGGACGTGTGAATGAGGGCTCGCAGTCTTGTGAAGGAGGGCTCAAAGATGTAAGCAGGAGGTATGTGTGAATTGTGCAGGCGGGATGTTGGACGTGTGCATGAGGGCTGTAAGATGTGTGTAGGCGGGCTTTAGGACGTGTGTAGGAGGGTTGAAGGACCTTTGCAGGAGGGTGGAGGATGTGTGAAGGAGGGCTCTGGGACGTGTGCAGGAGGGATCTAGGACGTTTGCAGGATGGCTGTAAAACGTGTGCAGGAGGGCTCTAGGAAGTGTGTTGGAGGGCTCTGGGACGTGTGTAGGAGGGCTGTAGGTCACGTAAATGAGGGCTCCAAGATGTGTGCAAGAGGTCTGTGTGAATTTTACAGGAGGGCTGTAGGATGTGTGAAGGAGGGCTCAAGGGTTGTGAAGGAGGGCTCTATGATGAGTGCAGGAGGGCTGTTGGAAGTGTGCATGAGGGCTGTATGATGTGTTTAGGAGGGCTCTAGGACGTATGTAGGAGGGCTCTAGTACGTGATTAGGAGAGATCTAAGGTGTGTGTAGGAGGGCTTTAGGAGAAATTTAGAAGGGTTGAAGGATATGTGAAGGAGGGTTGTAGGACGTGTGAAGGAGGGCTCTAGGACGAGTGCAGGAGGCTGTAGGATATTTGAAGGAGGGCTGTAGTATGTGTGCAGGAGGGCTGTAGGACCTGTGTAGGAGGGCGACAGGACGTGTGTAGGAGGACTGTATGAGGTGTGCAGGAGGGCTCAAGGATGTGTGGTAGGGCTCTGTGACGTGTGTAGGAGGGCTCTAAGATGTGTGAGGGCTGTAGGACGTGTGCATCAGGGCTCTAGGACTTGTGCAGGAGGGCTGTAGAATGTGTGCAAGAAGGCTCTAGAACTTGTGAAGGAGGGATCTAGGAACTGTGTAGGAGGGCTCTAAGACGTGTGTAGTAGGGCTTTAGGACTTTTGGAGGAAGGCTGTAGGATGTGTGAAGTAGGGCTCTAGGACGTGTGCAAGAGGAGTTTAGGACGGGTGTAGGATGGCCATAGGAGGTGTGCAAAAAGACTGTAGGACGTGTGAAGGAGGGCTCTAGGACATGTGTAGGAGGGCTCTAGGACGTGTGTGGGAGGGCTATAGGAAGTGTGTAGGAGGGCTTAATGTCATGTATTGGAGGAATGTAGGACGTGTCAAGTAGGGCTCTAGGTCGTGTGCAAGAGGCCTTTAAGACGTGTGCAAGAGGGCTTTAAGACGTGTGTAGGAGATCTGTAGGACGTGTGTAAGAGGCCTGTAGGACGTTTGCAATAGGGCTGTAGGATGTGTGCAGGAGGGCTCTAGGATGTGTGCAGGAGGGCTCTAGTATGTGTTTAGGAGGGATCTAAGATGTGTGTATGAGGTCTCTAGGACATGTGTAGGAGGGCTGTAGGACCTGTGAAGGACAGCTTTAGGACGTGGGAGGGGAGTTCTAGGACGTGTGTAGGAGGGCTGTAGGACGTGTTCAGGAGGGCTGTAGGACGTGTGAAGGAGTGGTCTAGGATGTGTGCAGGCAGGCTGTTTGTCTTGTGATGGAGGGCTGTAGGATGTATGTAGGAGGGCTCCATGATGTATGCAGGAGGGCTGTAGGACGTGTGAAGGTGGCCTCTAGAATGTGAGCAGGAGAGCTCTGTGAAGTGTGTAGGAGGGCTCTAGGACATGTGTAAGAGGTCTCAAGGGCTGTGCAGGAGGGCTCTAGACCATGTGCAGAAGGGCTGTAGGACATATGCAGGAGGGCTCTAGGAAGTGTGTAGGAGGGCTGTAGGACCTGTGTAGGAGGGCTGTTGCACTTGTGCAGGAGGGGTATAGGATGTGTGAAGGAGAGCTCTACATTGTGTGCATGAGGGCTCTATGACCTGTGCAGGAGGGCTGGACGATGTGTGCAGGAGGGTTCCAAGAAGTGTGTTGGGGGGCTCTACGACCTGTGTAAGAGGGCTCTAGGAGGTGTGCAGGAGGGCTGTAGGATGTGTGAAGGAGGACTGTAGGATGTGTACATGACTTCTCTAGGACGTGTGTAGGAGGAATCTAGGACACGTGAAAGAGGGCTCAAGGATGTGTGAGGAGGGCTGTAGGATGTGTGCAGGAGGGCTGTAGTACCTGCGCAGGAGGGCTCTAGGACGTGTGTCAAAATGCTCCAGGCCATGTGTAGGAGGGTTCTAGGACGTGTTCAGGAGGTCTATAGGATGTGTGAAGTAGGGCTGTAGGACAGGTGCAGGAGGACTGTAGTACATGTGCAAGAGTGCTGTGCGATGTGTGCAGAAAAACTGTAGGACGTGTGAAGGAGGGCTCTAGGACGTGTGCAGGAGAGCTCTAGGGTATGTGTAGGAGTGCTCCAGGACGTGTGTAGGAGGCCTCTAGGATGTGTTTAGGAGGATTCTAGTACGAGTGTAGGAGGGCTGCAGGACTTGTGAATTAAGAGTCTAGGATTGCATAGGAGGGCTGCAGGACTTATGAATTAAGGCTCTAGGATGTATACAGGAGGGATGTAGGACGGGTCAAGGAGGCTCTAGCATGTGTGTATGAGGGGTTTATGAAATGTGCAGGAGGACTCTAGGACATGTGTAGGAGTGCCCTTGGTTGTGTGTAGGAGGATCTAGGATGTGTGCTGGAGGGCTGTAGTACATGTGAAGGAGAGCTCCAGGATGTGTGTAGGAGTGCTCCAGGACATATGCAGGAGGGCTCTAGGTCGTATGCAGGAGGGCTGTAGGATGTGTGAAGGAGGGCTCTAGCACGAGTATATGAGAGCTTTATGACATGTGCTGGTGGGATCTAGGATCTGTATAGGAGGGCTCTAAGATGTATGTAGGAGGGATCTAGGATGCTTCCAAAAGTGCTGTCAGACATGTTAAGGATGGATCTAGGACATGTTTAGGAGGGCTCTCTGATGTGTGCAGGAGGTCTCTAGTACCTTTGCAGGGGGTTGTAGGACATGTGCAGGAGGGCTCTAGGACATGTGTAGGAGGACTCTAGGACTTGTGTAGGAGGACTCTAGGACATGTGTAGAAGGGCTGTAGGACTTGTGAAGGAGGGCTGTAGGACGTGTGCAGGAGGTCTCTGAGACCTGTGCAAGATGGCTGTAGGACGTGTGAAGGAAGGCTCTCTGATATGTGCAGGAGGACTCTAGTACCTTTGCAGCAGGGTTGTAGGACATGAGCCCGAGGGCTCTAGGACGTGTGTAGGAGGGCTCTAGGACATGTGTAGGAGGGTTCTTGGATGTGGGTGAGAGGTTCTTGGACCTGTGCAGGAGGGATGTAGGACATGTGCAGGAGGGTTCTAGGAAGTGTGTTGGAGGGCTCTGGGACGTGTGTAGGAGGGCTGTATGTTGCAGAAATGAGGGCTCAAAGATGTGTGCAAGAGGTCTGTGTGAATTCTACAGGAGGGCTGTAGGATGTGTGAAGGAGAGCTCAATGGTTGTGCAGGAGGGCTCTATGATGAGCACGGAGGGCTGTTGAAAGTGTGCATGAGGGCTCTATGACATGTGTAGGAGGGCTCTAGGACATATGTTGGAGGACTCTAGTATGTGATTAGGATAGATCTAAGACATGTGTAGGAGGGCTCTAGGACAAATTTAGAAGGGTTGGAGGATATGTGAAGGGGGGCTGTAGGATGTGTGTGGGAGGACTGTAGGACGTGTGTAGGAGGGCCCTAGGACGTGTGGGTGGGGTATAGGACGTGTGCAGGAGGGCTTTATGATGTGAATAGGAGGAATGTAGGAGGTGTCAAGTAGGGCTCTAGGTCATGTGCAAGAGTGCTTTAAGACATGTGCAAGAGGGTTTTAGGACGTGTGCAGGAGGGCTCTAGGATGTGTGTTGGAGGGCTCAGGGACGTATGGAGGAGGGCTGTAGGACATGTTCAGGAGGTCTATAATTCTTGTGCAGGAGGGTGTAGGATGTGTGCAGGAGAGCTCTAGGATATGTGTAGGAGAGCTCCACGATGTGT
This sequence comes from Glaucomys volans, assembly GCA_020662805.1. Classification (NCBI taxonomy): domain Eukaryota; kingdom Metazoa; phylum Chordata; class Mammalia; order Rodentia; family Sciuridae; genus Glaucomys; species Glaucomys volans. Next base: position 2,864 of record JAJEJO010005112.1, on the reverse strand, counting down.
GTAGGAGGGCTCTAGGATGTGTTTAGGAGGGTTCTAGGATGAGCGTAGGAGGGCTGCAGGACTTGTGAATTAAGTCTCTAGGATGTGTGCAGGAGAGATATAGGACGTGTGAAGGAGGGCTCTAGCACATGTGTATGAGTGGTCTATGACATGTGCAGGAGGAATCTAGGACATGTGTAGGAGGATTTGGGTGTGTGCTGGAGGGCTGTAGGACGTGTGAAGGAGAGTTCTAGGATGTGTGTAGGAGTGCTCTAGGACATATGCAGGAGGGCTCTAGGTCGTGTGCAGGAGGGCTGTAGGACATGTGAAGGAGGGCTCTATCACCTGTGTATGAGGGCTTTATGACATGAGCTGGAGGGATCGAGGATCTGTGTAGGAGGGCTCTAGGATGTGTGTAGGAGAGATCTAGGATGTTTGCAGAAGGGCTGTCAGACATGTTAAGGATGGCTCTAGGACGTGTTTAGGAGGGCTCTCTGATGTGTGCAGGAGGGCTCTAGTACCTTTGCAGGAGGGTTGTAGGACATGTGCAGGAGGGCTGTAGGACGTGTGTAGGAGGGCTCAGGGACGTGTGGAGGAGGGCTGTAGGACGTGTTCAGAGGTCTGTAAGTCATGAGCAGGAGGGTGTAGGATGTGTGCAGGAGAGCTCTACGATATGTGTAGGAGTGCTCCAGGACGTGTGTAGGTGGGCTCTAGGATGTGTTTAGGAGGGTTCTAGAATGTGCGTTGGAGGGCTGCAGGAATTGTGAATTAAGGCTCTAGGAAGTGTGTAGGAGGGCTTCAGGACTTGTGAATTAAGGCTCTAGGATGTGTGCAGGAGGGCTGTAGGAAGAGTGAAGGAGGGCTCTAGCACGTGTGTACGAGGGCTTTATGACATGTGCTGGTGGGATCTAGGATCTGTGTAGGAGGGCTCTAGAATATGTGTAGGAGGGATCTAGGATGTTTGCAGAAGGGCTGTCAGACATGTTAAGGATGGCTCTAGGACGTGCTTAGGAGGGCTCTCTGATGTGTGCAGGAGGTCTCTAATACCTATGAAGGATGGTTGTAGGACATGTGCAGGAGGGCTCTACGACGTGGGTAGGAGGGCTCTAGGATGTGTTTAGGAGGGTTCTAGGATATGTGTAGGAGAGCTGCAGAACTTGTGAATTAAGACTCTAGGATGTGTGTAGGAGGGCTGCAGGACTTGGGAATTAAGGCTCTAGGATGTGTGCAGGAGGGATGTAGGACGGGTCAAGGAGGGCTCTAGCACGTGTGTACGAGGGGTTTAGGACATGTGCAGGAGGACTCTAGGACATGTGTAGGAGGGGTCTTGGTTGTGTGTAGGAGGATATAGGATGTGTGCTGGAGGGATTTAGGACATGTGAAGGAGAGCTCTAGGATGTGTGTAAGAGTGCTCCAGGACAGGTGCAGGAGGTTTCTAGGTCGTGTGCAGGAGGGCTGTAGGATGTGTGAAGGAGGGCTCTAGCACGAGTATATGAGATCTTTATGACATGTGCTGGTGGGATCTAGGATCTGTGTAGGAGGGCTCTAGGATGTGTGTAGGAGGGATCTAGGATGTTTGCAGAAGGGCTGTCAGACATGTTAAGGATGGCTCTAGAACGTTTTTAGGGGGGGCTCTCTGATGTGTGCAGGAGGTCTCTAGTACCTTTGCAGGAGGGTTGAAGGACATGTGCAGGAGGGCTCTAGGACATGTGTAGGAGAACTCTAGGACGTGTGTAGGAGGGCTGTAGGACTTGTGAAGGAGGGTAGAAGTACGTGTGCAGGAGGTCTCTAGGACATGTGCAGGATGGCTGTAGGAGGTGTGAAGGAGGGCTCTCTGGTGTGTGCAGGAGGGATCTAGTACTTTTGAAGGAGGGTTGTAGGACATGTCCAGGAGGGCTCTAGGACCTGTGTAGGAGGGCTCTTGGTTGTGTGTAGGAGGATCTAGGACGTGTACAGGAGGGCTGTAGGATGTGTGAAGGAGGGCTAAAGGGTTGTGCAGGAGGGTTCTATGATGAGCACAGGAGGGCTGTTGGAAGTGTGCATGAGGGCTGTAAAACCTGTGTAGGAGGGCGATTGGAAGTGTGTACGAGGGCTTTAGGACGTGTGTGGGAGGGCTATAGGACGTTTGTAGGAGGGCTCTAGGACATTTTCAGGGGGTCTATAGGATGTGTGTAGGAGGGCTTTATGACTTGTATAGTTGGAATGTAGGACGTGTCAAGTAGGGCTCTAAGTTTGTGCCAGAGTGCTTTAAGACATGTGCAAGAGGGTTTTAAGACGTGTGCAGGAGGGCTCTAGGATGTGTGTAGGAAGGCTAAGGGACATGTGTAGGAGGGCTGTAGGACTTGTTCAGGAGGTCTGTAAGACGTGTGCAAAAGGGTGTAGGATGTGTGCAGGAGAGCTCTAGGATATGTGTAAGAGTGCTCTACGACGTGTTTAGGAGGGCTGTAGGATGTGTTTAGGAGGGTTCTAGGACATGTGTAGGAGGGCTGCAGGACTTGTGAAATAAGGCTCTAGGATATGTGCAGGAGGGAAGTAGGATGGGTGAAAAAGGGCTCTAGCACGTGTGTACGAGGGGTTTATGACATGTGCAGGAGGACTCTAGCACATGTTTAGGAGGGCTCTTGGTTGTGTGTAGGAGGATCTAGGATGTGTGCTGGAGGGCTGTTGGACATGTGAAGAGAGCTCTAGGATGTGTGTAAGAGTGCTCCAGGACATGTGGAGGAGGGCTCTAGGTCATGTGCAGGAGGGCTGTAGGATCTGTGAAGGTAGTCTCTAGCACGTGTGTACGAGGGCTTTATGACATGTGCAGGAGGGATCTAGGATCTGTGTAGGAGGGCTCTAGGATGTGTGTAGGAGGGATCTAGGATGTTTGCAGAAGGGCTGTC
>JAJEJO010005110.1:0-18025 GCA_020662805.1 Glaucomys volans | reverse complement strand
AATGTTCTCAACCAGTACTTCATAAATTAAGAACAAAGAAGTATGTATTTTTGATCCTGGTGTGCATTTACATCATGTAGAACTGGCTTATGCAATGCACTTGCCAGCCTATTAATAAGAACCTTACCATCTCTGCCTTCTGAGAGTTGTCTCATTGTCAGGAAAAATATTGGAAAAGTATATGTCTCTGGGAAACATTTCCTGCCACCACAGTTGTTTGGTGAATACTCTGTTTATGATTTGCATCCAACTAAATCTGAGACTTATCCAACCTTTCTGCATTCACATGACTGAATAGAGGAGGAAAGTTTCAGCAACTGGGTGGTTGGCATAATCTGAATAGGCTCCTAACAGTAGATGACTGCATTTTGTGCAGTCCTGACTATATGATATGCTCTGGTGGAAAACCACAAATGGCAGAGCTGATTATTATCTATCAAATTCTGTAGAATGCTTTGGAGAACAACACAGCCAGAAACATTTGTTGCAGGTCAAATCCTGATTCTAAGTATTCATGAGGAGACAAAGTTTCATTACTGTCTCTTTAAGAACAAAGAAAATTATTTCTCCTAAATAAGGAGAAAATTATCAAATGGAAACATGGAGGTGTGTGACTGTAGGCGGTGTTGGTCATTGAGGGAATATTATATCCTCTGATCTTTGTGACCATAGGAAATTGAAGGAATCTTACACACCTGAGCACAAAACACTTAGCATCGCAACTGGCTGACAACTGTCTCTTTCTTTTCATTCCTACTGACCTTTTCCTTGAAGAAATTCTAATCAGCTCAGTCAAATGCATACAGCAATGGAGGTACCAGACCTTGCTTTCCACATTAGGTAAGTTGGTGATTGAAAATGTTGGTTCGCCTGGAAAAAGTCTGTTTTCCTAATTAGTAAACATCTCATCAACTTGGTGAGGAATAGTGTGTGAATATGTATAGAAAATGGGAAGAGGTGATGGATCAAAGAATCTGTGAATCTATGTAAAATATTTGCTCAAAAAAGTCATCTGCATTCAGTTTTCAAACTTCCAGTAGATATGTTTAAAGCAATTTCTGTCAACAGTCCTTGCAGTGAGACTAGTTGCCCAAAGTTCCTTCCATTGAACTGTGAAGTTCATATCTCCACAGAATACTGATACCCTGATTATGATCCCATTCAAAAAATGTCTAACTTGTTTCCCTGTGCTTGTGATGCATGAGAGCAAGAAAGAGGATAGCTACAATTCAGAGTGGAAAGGGCTGTCATGGGGGAATTTGGGTTGGAAGGGCTGGAATTTTCTTACTCATGTAGGAGAATGCAGGTTCTATTTCTTTCCAGGGCTTGTTGTTGGGTCTTGAGCAACTTGTGTTTCCAAGAATGGCTTGGGTGTTTTCATAGCTTTGTTGCATATACTGCCTTCAGTCACAGAAATGCCATATGACAGCCCAAAGTCTTCATGATTGACATGACAACCAGAATTTCATCAGGTTCTTGCTACTGTGGATGAACCATCCCTGAATGCTTGTTCCCAGGTGTCCTGTGAAGTGAGAAGAGTAAGCAGGTGATTCAAAGGGGTCTTTTTCTGGCCACAAGTGTGGTTCTTACGTCTGAACACAGGAGAAGAGTAATCAGGTTGTGTAGAGCTCGTGCCCACATGTTCTTTGAGACATAGGACTTCATACAAGATAAATTGCCCTACTGAAATCTGACCTGTTTTCATACCATCCATGTCTCCATGGGGCAATGTATTCATTGGGCAAAAATAGCCATTATTTTCTGGGAATTGGGACAACCTGCAGGCAATTGTCCCACAAGGTGTAGTGGAACTAGGGAAGATGGGATGTGCCTGAGGACCAGTGTGTGTCCAAACCAAACACAGGACACAGGGGCATGGACCTATGCTGACAGTCCTGCTTGTCTGAATTCACTCCGTATTTTGCAGTATCAGGAATCTCTCTGAGGAATCTAGCAACCACTCAGATGATGGCCAAAGACATATCAGGGAAAAGGAGCATGCTGGGTTGCTTGCTGGGATAGGTGAAGTTTGAACAGGGTAAAGAGCATAGCAACTCTGCTGTTATTCTACACCTTTCCATAAATGCCCCTACTGGGGATAGCTGGAACCTGATATTTAGGACTTCTTAGTACCACTGAAGAGTGACTGAGCTCCCAAACAATCAGAGGAGGGTTTTCATCACTAAACATTTATGATTGAGGTTATCAAGTTCCTGGTCATCCTAGAGAGATGTTCCAAGGTCACTCCATGGACTAGGTGCCACCATGATTACCATTGTCTTACACTTCAGGTGCACTCAGAAATTGTCTTCCTATGAGATTCCAAGGGGCACTTCAACTCACCCTTTGGTACAGATATGTTTTCAAAATGTGTCCTCACTGAAAGTTTAGTATTCTTGTCCTGTATGTTGACTGTCTAAACAAGAATTCTCTGCAAATTTCCAGGAACACCTTAACCAACAGCTTGAAAATGCCTACTGCAGGCTAGGATCACACCTTGGACCTATGAACCTCCAAAATCATAAATTTAGGGATGAAAATAGTGCCTGTTGAGAGCAGGATGAGTGCAATGTTGCAGGGTATCACAGGAAATCTTAACATACATCTGGATGAAAGGGAGGAAAGGTAGAAAGAAGGAAATTTGAATATTAAAACAGGGAGGAGGAAAGGATATGTCTCCTACACTGAAGATAGATGGGTTTTGGCAGGAAAACAACTTCTGTGCCGGATTTTCAAAAGATATTATACTTGTGCATGATGTCCTGAAACATTCCAGGAACTTTTTTACCCTGCAAGGGGCTATGGAAATACAGCAAATAGTCTGGCAGATCATTCTCTAATCAAGGATATTTGCTGAACACAAGTGCAAGGACTGAGGACAGAAAGGTCCTCCCACATTTCTTACACTACCATGATGCTTACAAGGGTTATGACATTAAGTGTATGCAGATTTTGCAATACTGATTCATGACTTTTTAGGACAGGCTCTCCACCACAAAATGAACACCCAGGCATTTCTATTTACACAAGTACAAATTTGCAAATGGACAACTGAATGAGGCCTCTTTAAATAAAGTGTGCAGCACAACATCACAAACCAAAAAACAACATGTCTGTTACAATGCAAAAATAAAGATAAAATACCAGTAAAATCTGAAGCTGAAAACCAGAAAGCAAGAGAAGTGCAGAAGTCGTGATAGGACTTAAGATAGAGGAAAAGCCGATCTTACAGCATTTTGACATTCCAAGTCCTTATTTGTAGAAAATACAGGCATCCACAATAATCCTGCCATGTAACTAGTGTCCCTGATTTTAATTCTTCAATGCAATTATTTTAAATAGTCTTTCTTTGTTCATCCCCACACTAACATCAGAATTAATTTATTTTTCTCTTGCTAAAAATCAGAACATACAATCCTCCAAACATCCCTACACAGCATCTCTTAATACATCCTTCAAACAGAACCAAAGTGTGAGAAAATACTTCATTAGTAATTAACCTGGGTCTACAGTGACACAGGGACACCACGTTTTACATAACCCCTGTGGGTTGTGACTGATAACAGCAGAAGTAAACATATATTCCATGCCCATTCTGACAAGTCTTCAATAAATGATGTCTATGAACATGCAAAGCCTATCAAGTTGAGGACAGCAAGGGCCACCTGCAGCTGTTCTTTGTCTATATCTCTTGGTATTCAATTTGATATTGTCTTTATGTGGGAAAATGCTGAGTTCTGGACAACCAATTCTTTTTCTGAGAGAGTGAAGTGTGCCCCAGAAGTTTTGTTTCCCAAAAAATCTAGTTTGATGATATTTTGAATACCATTCCCCCTTGAAAGGCAACAATGAAGTCCCAAAATCTTCTTAACTGGAACTTCATAAAGCAAGAAGACAGAAAAATGCATTTTAGCTCCTGGTGTGCATTTTCCTGCTGCAGAACTTGCTTATGCATTGCACTTGCCAGCCAATTAATAAAAGCATTAAAATCTCTGCATTCTGAGAGTTGTCTCATCTTCAGATATAATGATTCAAGAATTTTATGTCTCTGGGAAACACTATTCCTGCCACCAGTGTAGCTTGCTGAATACTCCCCTCAGAATTTGAGTTCAACTAAATCTGAGACTTATCCAACACTTCTACATCCACTTGACTGAATAGAGGAGGAAAGGTTCAGAAACTGGAGGGTTGACATAATCTGAATAGGCTTCCAAAAGTAGATGACTGCATGTTTTGACTATATCATATCCTGACTATATGATATGCTCTGCAGGAAAACCCCCCAAGGCAGAGCACAATAATATCTATCAAATTCTGTAGAATGCATCGAAGAACAACCCAGCCATATACCTGAGATGAAGGTCAAATCACAATATCTAAGTAGTCATGAGGAGACAAAGTTTCATCATTGTCCCTTTAAATACAATGAGAGTTATATCTCCTAAATGAGGAGAAAATTATCAGAGGGAACCATGGAGGTGGGCAACAGTAGGAGAAGTTGACATTGTAGGAAAAATTATATCCTCTGGTCTTTGGGACCATAGAAAATTGAAGAAATCTTACACACCTGAGCACAAAACACTTACCATCACAAATGGCTCACAACTGTCTCTTTATTGTCATTCCTGCTGGGCTTTTCCTTGAGGAAATTCCTACCAACTGGGTCAAAAGCATTCACCACTGGAGGTCCTTCACCTTGCTTTCCACTTCAGGTTAGTTGGTGCTTGAAAATGTTGGTTGTCCTGGGAAAAGTCTGTTTTCCAATGAGGGAATGTCTCAGCATCTTGGGGAGGAACAGTGAGTAAATATAGGGAATGGGAAGATGTGATGGCCCAAAGAATCTGTGAATTCATGAATAACATTTGCTCAACAGAAAACATCTGCATTCAATTTTCAATCTTCCAGTAGTTATGCTTACAGGACTTTCTCTCAACATCCCTTGCAGTAAGAATATTTGCACAAATTCCATCCATTGAACTCTGAAGACTTCCTATCTCCATAAAATGGTGCTACCCAGATTTCGATTCCACTCAAGAAAAGTCTAAATTGTTTCCCTGGGTTTGTGATGCACGAGAGCAAGATAGAGGATAGTTACAGTATGCAGAATGGTAGGGGCAAGCATGGGGGAATTTGAATTGGAAGAGCATGGAATTTTCTGGCTCACAGAGGGGAATGCAGGTTCTTTTTCTTTCCAGGGCTTGGTGTTGGGTCTTGAGCAACTTGGATTTCCAAGAATGCCTGGGTTGTTATCCTAGCTTCACTGCATATACTGTCTTCATTCACAGAATTGCCATATGACAGTCCATTGGCCTCACAGTTGCCATGACCACTGAAATGTCTTCATGTCCTGTCCACTGTGGATGAACCTTCCAAGAACACTCATTTCCAGGTGTGCTGAGAAGAAGGAAGAGGAAGCAGGTAAGTCAAAATGTTCTTTTGTGGTCACAAATGCGATCCTTATGTGTGAGTACAGAAGAGGTACAATTCTGTGTAGAGCTCATGTCCCCTTGTTTTTTGAAACATATGACTTCATTCAACATAGGTTACCCTATTGAAACCTGATCGGTTTTCATTATATCCATGTCTCCATGGGTGATCTGCTCCCTGGGCCACAGTAGGCATTTTTATTTTCTGGGAATGGGGACAACCAGAAGGCAATTGGTCCCACAAGGTGTAGTGGATCTGGGGAAATGGGGAGGTGTCTGAGGACCAGTGGATGTCCAAGCCAAACATACACCACAGGGGCATGGAACTTTGCTGACAATCCTGCTTGTCTGGATTCACTCAGTACATTGTGGTGTCAGGAATCAGGACTAGGGATTGGTGGTCAAGTGATGGTCTAAAACATACTATAGGAGAGGAGCATGCTTGGTTGCTTGCTTGGTTAGGTGAAGTTTGAACTGGGATACAACATATCAACACTGCTGTGATGCTACACCTTTCCACAAGTGCCCCTGCTAGATTCAGCTCGATCCTGGGATTCAGGACTTCTTAGTACCATGAGGAGTGGCTGAGCTCCCAAAAGTTAAAGGAGGGAGTTCATCACTAAATATTCATGATTGAAGCTATCAAGTTGCTGGTAATCCTGGAGAGATCTTCCATGCTCACTCCAATGACTAGGCCCCATCACATTTGCCATTGTTTTACAATTAATGTGCATTCAGAAATTGTCTTGCTATGAGATACCAAGTGGCATTTCAACTTACCCTTAGAAGCAAAAATATTTTCAAAATGTGTTTTCAGTAAATGTTTAACATTCTTGTCCTGCATATCCACTGTCTGAACAAGAACCCTCTGCACATTTCCAAGCACACCTTAAAAAACAGCTTGGCAATGCCAACTGCAGGCTTGTGTCACACATCCTGGAACTATGATCCTTCAAAACATGGATTTAGGGATGAAAATATTGCCCATTTAGAGCAGGATTAGCACAAAGTTACAGTGGAACACATGACATTTGAACATGCATCTGACAGAAAGAGAGGAATGGTAGAAAGACTGGAATTTGAATATTGAAACAGGGAGGAGTAAAGGATATTTCTTCTACACTGAAGTTAGATGAGCTTTGAGAGGAAAACAACTTCTGTGATGGGTCTTTATAAAAGATTATACTTGTGTGTGATCTCCTGATACATTCCAAGAACTTCCTTCAGCTGCAAGGTACTATAGAAATACAGCAAGTAGTAGGGAACAGATCACTCTGTAGTCAAGGATAGTTACTGAACACATGTGCAATGACTGAGGTCATAAAGGCCCTCCCACATTGCTGACTCTACCCTGAAGATTATAAGGAATATCTCATTAAGAATATGCAGATTTATCTATTCTGATATATGAGTTTCTCGGACAGGCCCTCCTTCACAACAGCATGAACACCCAGGCATTTCCATTTATGAAAGTACAAATTTGCATATGGACCACAGAATGAGGCCTCTGGAAATAAAATGTGCAGCACATCATCACAAATCTAAACAAAAAATATATCTGGTAGAATGGAGAAATGAAGATACAATACATGTAAAATCTGAAGACACAAAGCAGAAAGCAACAGAAATATGGAAGTTGTGATAGGACATATGGTGCAGGAAAAGCAGATCATAGAACATTTTGACATTCCAGGTCCTTATTTGTAGAAAATACAGGCATCCACACCAATCCTGCCACCTAACTAATTTCCCTGATTTTATTTCTTCAATAGGATGGTTTTAAATAGGCTTTCTTGGATCATCCCCAGACTAATTTCAGAATCAAATCATTCTAATTTTCATGCTAAAACTCAGAACATATCATGCTTCACCCATCCCTGCACAGCATCTCTTAAGATATCCTTCAACCAGAAACATAGTCTGTAAAAATGCTTCAATAGTAATGAACCTGGGTCTCCAGTGATACAGGGAAATCAAAATTTACATAGCCCCTGTGGGTTTTGACTCATAACAGCAGAAGTGCACATGTGTATTCTGTGCCAATTAATACAAGTTTTTAATAAATGATGTCTACAATCATGCTAAGAATAACAGACCGAGTGCACTCAGGACCACCTGCAGCTGTGCTTTGTCTCCATCTGTTCGTGTTCAATTTGATATTGTGGTTATGTGGACAACGTTGAGGTGTGGACCCCAAATTCTATGTCTAAGAAAACGCAGTGTGCCCCACAAAGTTTCTCTTTCAAAAACTCTTCTCTTGGTGATATTTTGAATGCCATTCCCTCTTGAAAGGCAACAAAGAGGCCCAAAATTTTCTCAACCAGAACTTCATAAACTAAGAACAAGGAAGAATGCATTTTAACTACTGGTATGCATTTTCATGCTGTGAAACTTGCTTATGCAATGCACTTTACACCCTGTTAATAAGAATGCTGCAACATCTTCATTCTGAGAGTTGTCTCAACTTCAGGAATAATGACTGAAAAAGTCTATGTCTCTGGGAAACACTTGTCCTGCCACCACAGTTGCTTCCTAAATACTTTCTTTACAATTCACATCCCACTAAATCTGAGACTTATCCAACCTTTCTATGTTCACTTGATTGAATAGAGGAGGAACAGTTCAGAACTTTAGGGTTTGCATAATCTGATTAGATTCCTTACAGTAGATTACTGCATGTTGTGCAGTCCTGACTCTGTGATATGCTGTGAAGGAATCTTTAGAGCCAATAATATCTATCAAATTCTGTAGAACACTTTGGAGAACAACCCAGCCATTTGACCTTTCTTGCAGGTCAAATCCCAATGTCTAAGTAGTCATGAGGAGACAAAGTTTCATCTCTCTCTCTTTAAGAAAAAGTGAGCTATAGCTCCTAAATGAGGAGACAGTTATCAGTGGAACCATGGAGATGTGTGACAGTAGAAATGTTGATTGTTGTAGGAAATTTTGTATCCTCTGATCTTTGGGACCATAGGAAATTGAAGGAATCTTACACACCTGAGCACAAAACACTTACCATCACAAATGGCTCAGAATTGTCTCTTAGTTTTCGTACCTGCTGGGCTTTACCTTGAGGAAATTCCTGCCAGTTGGCTCAAATGCATACACCAGTTGAAGTACTTGATCTTGCTTTCCACCTCAGGTACTTTGGTGCTTGAAACTATTGGTTGTCCTAGGAGAAGTCTGTTTCTCTAATTGGGGAATATCTCAGTAACTTGTCAAGGATCAGTGTGTACATATGTATAGGGAATGGGAGGAGGTGATGGTTCCATGAATCTGTGAATCCATGAATAATATTCACTGAAAAAAATCTGCATTCAGTTTTCAAACTTCCAGTAGATATGTGTACATGATTTTATCTCAACATTGTTTGCAGTGGGAATATTTGCACAAAGTTCCATCCATTGAACTGTGAAGACTTTATATCTCCATAATATGCTGCTTCCCTGACTTTTGATCCACTCAAAGAAGTCAAACATGCTTTATGTGCTTCTGAGGCATGAGAGAAAGCTAGAAGAGAGCTACAGTGTGTAGAGTTGAAGAGGCTAGCATGTGAAAATTTGAACTGGAGGTGCGTGGATATTTCTTGCTCATGTAGGAGAAGGCAGGTTCTTTTTCTTTCCAGGGCTTGTTGCTGGGTCCTGAGCAACTTGGGTTTCCAAGAATGCCTTGGGTTTTGTCCTAGCTGCACTGCATATACTGCATTCCATCAAAGTGTCACGTTCCTGCCTTAGCAGGGTTTGTGTCACAGCTCGGTCAGAGAAGGGCCTCAAGGATGGTAATAAAGTGACACAGACTTGAGAATATGAGGCTTATTTGTAGCTTTGTTGTTTAATGGCTAAGTTCTGAGTAAATTTTACATCTAAGTTCCTACTTCACTGTTTCGCACAAAATTTAACTATTCAAATAGTTACCTTGAGTACCATCTCTTGAGATTACATGAAAGGGAAAATGTTGCAAGCTCTGAGCAAATCTAATGAGCATTTGCATAATCAAAATAAGATGACTTCTCATATTCCTCTAAGAAAAACATCACAGAAACCTTTCATAGATTCTGGTTTTCATCTTACTAGTTATCCATAAGAACAGAGGCCATTCTTATAAGTTATATCAATTTTGGCACATCATGGTTTACAGTTGCATCAAGAATCGCAACCAGGCATGTCATCAAGCAAACTTGGCATCTCTCTCAAAGATAACACAGTGCCCTTGATCTATATCTTGTATATAATGTGTAACTTCTTTTTGTTAATTAGCTAAATAATCTCTAAGAAAAGCACTTCTTTTTTCCTATTATAACTTCTTTGTAAAGAAAGGAGATCTATATCTAGGGCATTAAAGATTATTATCTAGGGGAAGGATAAAGCTTCCAATGCAATCCAGGTGAGATCTTTGATCAGTTTCACTTAGAGGGGTCATATCCTGGTTTTGGCTAAATCAGCCAGGCAGTCTGATTGCAGTAAGCCAACTGAGACCAGTGGACAATAATTCTTGTTGATCTGACCCACAACATTTTTTTCTGTTTGCTAAGGTAATATTAGTATGAAATCAATTAAGGCTTGAGTGGTGCTATTTTTATGTTCCAAATAACTTAATGTCTGATTTTTTACTGAAATGTTTAAATGCAAACATCCAATAACAATAAGGAAAAACAAAGAAAAGAAAGAGCATGCCATGTTTACATTTCACAGAAGATTTGACCTTGCAAGAATCTACATTACTCCCAGTGGAACCGTGTCATGAACTGAGGGAAAGAGTTGTGGGCATGGCAAGAAAGGACATATGACAGACCAATGGTGTCATGGCTACCACGGAAACTAGAATTTCTGCAGGTTCTATCTCCTGTGGATGACCCCTCCAAAAAGTCATTCCTGGGTGTGCTGGAAAGTTTGAAGAGGAAGCAGGTGATTCAAAAGAGTCTTTTGTTGGCCACAATTATGATCCTAACGTCTGAACACAGAAGAAGAGAAATCAGGGTGTGTAGAGATCCTGTCCCCTTTTGCTTTGAGACATCAGACCTCATCCAAGGTACATTACCCTGTTGAAACCTCACTGGGTCTCATGCCATCCAAGTCTGCCAGGGGGTGATGTGCTCACTGGGCCACAGCAGGCATTTTGATTTCCTGGGAATAGGGACAACCCGCAGGCATTTGTTCCCACAAGGTGTAGTGGATCAGGGAGAGATGAAGAAGTCTTGGAGGACTAGTGCATGTCCAAGTCAAGTGCAAGCCACAGGGGAATGTCCCTATGCTGACAATCCTGCCTGTCTGTCCTCACTCGGTACATAGTGGTGTTGGGAACCAGGCCTAGGGAATTAGCAACCCCTCACAATGATGACCAATGACATTTCAAAAGAGGAGCATGTGAGGTGGCTTGCTCGATTAGGTGAAGTTAGAACAGGGAAACAACACACCAACTCTGTTGTGATGCTACACCTTTCCACAAATGCACCCACAGGAGACAGCTGAAACCTGGGATTTAGTACTTCTAAGTACCACTGAGGAGTGGCAGAACTCCCCACTAATTTGAGGAGGTTGTGAATCACTTAACATTAAGAAGGGAGGCTGTCAAGTTGCTGGCAATCGTGGAGAGGCATTCCATGCTCACTTGACCAACCAGGTCACACCATGTCTGTGTTTGTCTTACAATTAAGGTGCACACAGGGATTGTTTTGATATGAGATTCCAAGGGGCCCTTCAACTCACCCTTTGATACAGGAACATTTTCAAAATGTGTCCTCACTGAAAGTGTAGTTTTCTTTTTTTTTTTTTTGAATGGTAGAAAAACTGGAATTTGAGTGTTCAAACATGGAGGAGTAAAGGATATTTCTTCTGCACCAAATGCAGATGGGTGTTGGAGAGAAAAACAACTTTTGTGAAGGTTCTCTACAAGAGATTGCACTTGTATGTGGTTTCCCCAAACATTTCAGGTACTTTCTTCAGCTGCAACGTGCTATGAAAATACAGCAAATATAGGGGCCAGATTGTTCTGTAATTAAGGATAGTTACTGAACTCAAGTGCAATGGCTGAGTACATAATGGCCCTCCCCCAATGCTGACTCTAACCTGAAGCTACTAAGGGATAGCTCATTAAGATTTAGCTATGCTGATTTAGCTATGCTGATATGTGACCTGGTAGTAAAGGCCTTCTTCACCACAGCATGCACACCCAGGCCTTCCAATTTACACAAGAACAAATTTGAATATGAACTACTGAATGATGTCTGGAAATAAATTGTGCTGCAAAACATTGCAAATCTAAACAAAACCATCTCTGTTAAATTGCAGCAAATTAGACATAAACTGAGTAAATCTTATCTTGAAAGACAGAGAAAACATTGAAATTATGAAAGGTGTTATAGGATTTAAGGTGCAGGGAAAGGAGATCTTTCAGCATTTCAATATTCTGTGCCCTTATTTATAGGAATAAAAGGCATCCACACCATTCCTGCCATGTAACTAATGTCTCTGATTATATTTAAACAATAGGATTATTTTACATAGGCTTCCTTGGGTCATCCCTGCACTAACATCAAAATCAAATCATTTTCATTTTCTTTCTAAAAGTCAGGACAGATCTTCTTTCACCCTTCCCTATACAGCACCTCTTTAGACATCTGTCAAAATGAAAAAGTGTCTGACAAAAAGGCTTCATTAGTAATGAACCTGGATCTCCAGTGATACAGGGAAGCCAAGATTTACATAGTCCCTGATTGTTCTGAATGACATCAGTGCAAGTAAACATGAATTTTGTGCCAATTCATACAAGTCTTTTATAAATGATGTCTGTAATCATGCAATGCACAACAACCTGAATACAATCAGGGCCACCTGCACCTGTGTTTTGTCTACATATCTTGGTTTTCAAGTTGATGTTCATGATGTGTGGGACAACATTGAGGTGTGGGTCTCGAATTCTTTTTCTGAGAGAGTGCAGTGTGCCCCAGAACGTTTCTCTTTCAAAAACACTTGTGCAGGTGTTATCTTGAATGTCACTCACTCTTGAAAGGAAACAATGAAGCTGCAACATCTGCTTAACCTGAACTTCATAACCTGAAAACATAAAAGAAAGCATTTTAACACCTGGTGTGCATTTTCATGTTGTAGAACTTGCTTATGCAATACACTTGCCAGCGTATTAATAAAAAGGTTACAGTCTCTGTGTCCAGAGAGTTGTCTCATCTTCAGGAATACCTACTCAAGAAATCTAGTTCTCAGAGAAACAGTTTTTCCTACTACTACAGCTGGTTGCTAAACACTCTGTTGAGTCCAATCAAACCGAGACTTATCCAACCTTTCTACATTCACTTGATTGAACAGAGGAGGAAAGGTTCAGAAACTGGAGGGTCCGCATAATCTGAATAGGCTCCTTAAAGTAGATGAGTGCATATTGCACAGTCCTCACTACATGATATGCTCTGCAGGAACACCACCCAAGGCAGAGCCCAATAATTTCTAACAAATTCTGTAGAACACTTTGGAGAACAGCCTTGACAGAAACCTGTGTTTCAGGTCAAATCCCAATGTCTAGGGAGTCATGAGGAGACAAAGTTTCATCCTTGTCCCTTTAAAACAGAAAGAGAGTTATAGCTCTTCAATGAACAGGCAATTATCAGAGGGAACCATAGAGGTATGTGGTAGTAGGAGATGTTGGTCATTGTAGGAAATATTCTATCCTCTAATCTTTGGGACCAAAGGAAATTGAGGAATGTTACAAACCTGAACACAAAGCACTGACCATCGCAAATAATTCAGAACTGTCTCTTTCTTTTCATTCCTGCTGGTCTTTCCCTTGTGGATGTTCTAACCAGCTGGATCAAATGCATGCCCCAGTGGAGGTTCTTGACCTTGCTTTACACCCCAGGCAAGTGGGTTCTTGAAAATGTAGGCTTTTGTGGGGTCCTTTGCACATTTCCAGGGAAACCTAAACCAGCAGCGTGAAGATGCTGAATGCAGGTCAGGGTCCATAAGAAAACACAATGGTGCCACAGTTTCAATGACAAATGGAATATCTTTAGATTTTGTCTACTGTGGAGTAACCTTCACGAAAAGATCTTTTCCATCTGTACTTCAAAGAGGCAAGTGGAAGCAGTAGAAACCCAAAGTTCTGTTTTTCCCACAAATGTGATGCTAAACTCTTAACACAGGAGAAGTTGGATCAAGTTGTTCAGTGATCATGGTCCTTGGGCATTGATTCATCTGACTTTGTCCATGATAATGGACCCTGCTGAAACCTGACAGGTTGCCTTATTATTCATGAAATGTGGTGGCAAGTTGTTCACTGGACTGCAGCAGGCATGATGATTTCCTGGGAATAGGGACATCCTGCAGGAAATTCATCCCCACCAGTTTAAGTGGACCAGGGAGAGACACCAGAGTGCCCAAAGACAGGTGAGTTTCCAAATTTAGCACAGATCCCAGGATTATGGGCCTGCTTAGACACTCCTGCTGGTCTTGACACACTGGGTATATTGCTGAGCCAGGAAACTAATCTAGAGCATTAGCAGCCCCTTGTGATGATGGCCATTGACATTTCAGAGAAGAGGAGCATGTGGGGTGGCTTGGTGGATTAGGTGAAGTCTGACCTGGAAAACAACACACCACCTGTATTTTGATGATACACATTATTAGAAATGCCCAAACACGAGGTAAATTTAGCTGGAATTTAGGACTTCTAAGTACAAGTGTAGTGGCTGTGCTCCCCAAAATGTTGAAGAGGGTGTTCTTCACTTAAAATTTAAGGTGGAGTCTAGACAGTTGCTGTCAATGTAGGGGAGACATTGTATCACTCCACTGGCCAGGCCCCACCACAACTGTGCCTGTCTTGCAATTAGGATACACTCAGAAATTATCTTGCTATGAGTTTCCAAGGGGCCCTTCAACTCACACTTCAACAGCATATCTTCACAGAAGGTGTAATTCTCTGACCTACCTATCACCTGTCTGAACAAAGATCCTGTGCACATTGGCAAGGACATCAAACCCAGCAGCTTGCAGTTGCTCACTACAGGCCAGAGTCACACATACTGGAACAATGATCCTCCAAATGCATAAAATTGAGAGATGAAACAAGTGTCTGATGAGGGCAGTAAGAGCATATTGCTACAGGAATCACAAGAAATTTGAACATGCATTCAGTTGAAAGACAGGAATGGTAGAATGGTGGGAATTTGAATTTTCAAACCAGGAGGAGTAAAGGATATCTCTTGTGTACTTAATGCAGATGCATGTTGGAGAGGAAAGCAACTTCTGTGAAGGGACATTAAAAGAGGTTGTCCTTGTGAGTGGTCCCCCCAAACATTCCTGAACCTCTCTTCACTTGCAAGGTGTTATACACTACCACAAGAAGTAGTTCCCAATATGTTCTATAAGCAAGGATAGTTACTGATCACAAGTACAATGGCTGAAGAACTAAATGCACTCTCCCATTGTTGACTCTACCCTGAAGCTTGCAATGCATACCTAATTAAGCAAATACAGATTTTTCTTTTCTGATATATGATCTTGGAGGAAAGGCCTTGGTCACCACAAGTACACCCAAGCCTTTCAATTTTTCCAAGTACAAATTTCACATGCACCACTGAATGATGCCTCTGGAAATAAAGATTGCAGCAACACATGGCAAATCTAAATGAATACATCTCTCTTAAGATGTAACAGAGATGACACAATAGGTCTACAATCTAATTGTTAAATAGAGAAAGCAATGTAAGTATGAAAGTTGTGATAGGATTTAGGGTGCAGGATAAAGAGATCCTACAGCCTTTTGAAATTCCAAGTCCTTCTGTGAAGGAAGTACAGGCATCCACACCAATCATGCCATGTAACTAATGTCCCTGATTTCAATTCTTCAATAGGATTTTTTCAACAGGCTTTCTTGGGTCAACCCTGCACTAATATCCAAATCATAACATTCTCATTTCCTTGATGAAAATCAGAATATACTACCCTTCACCCATTCCAACACAGCCTCTCTTCAGACATTCCTCAACTTTGACAAAAGTTTAATAAAATACTTCATTAGTAATCAACCTGGATCACGAGTTATATAGGGAAACCAAGATTTTCATAGTCCCTGTGACTGCTGAATAGTATAAGTGGAAGTTAACTCACGTACTCAGTGCCAATTAATAAAAGTCTTTAATAAGTGATGTCTAAAAATATGCAAAGCACAACAAACTGAATACACCCAGGGCAAGGTGCAGCCATGTTTTGCTAAATCTTTTGGTTTTCAACTTGGTATTGTGTTCCACAGACCTGTCTTTGCTATATGCTTTGAAGAAGAAACACCCCAATGTAGACCCAAATAATTTCTATCATGTTCCATAGATTGCTTTTGAGGTAAATCCAGCCAGCATCCCTTTTTGCATGTTCAATCCCAATGTCTAGGGAGTAATGAGGAGAGATTTATCCCTGTATCTTTAAGGAACAAAAGTATTGTAGCAGCTCAGGAGCACATATTATCTGAGAGAAGCATGGAGGCATGTGGCAGTTGGGGAAGTAAGTATTTATAGGAAATATTATATGCTGTGATGTTTGGGACCACAGGAAATTGAGGGACTGCTTCACACCTGAACTCCAAAACCTTTCAATTCCAAACTACTCACTCCTGTCTCATTGTTTTCATTTCTCACCAGCTGTTGCAGGAGGAAAATCTAAACCGTGGGGCCAAATGCATATCCCAATTGGGGGCTGGGTCTTGCTTTTCACCTCAGGTATTTCATTGCTTGGAAATGTTGGATTTCCTGGGCAAAGTCTTCTCCTCTGAATAAGGGAATATCTCAGCAACATCATGAAGCACAGTCTGTAAATATATATAGGGAATCAGAAGAAGTGATGGATCACAGGATCTAAGAACCCATGAATAATATTTGCTCATAGGCAAGTTTTAGCTTTCCCACCTCCAGTATTTATTTGCACAGACATTCTTCTCAACCTTTTTGCAGTGAGATTATTTGCAAAAATTCATGTCCATTGACATGTCTGTCCTTCATTTCTCAAATAAATGCTGCTATCCTGGTTTTGATCCCACTCAAGAAATGCCTATCTTGGAGGAGATCCAAGATGACAGATTAGAGTGAGGCTGCATTCCTTGTTGCTCTGTATCTCAGGATTCAAGCAGGGGAACTCAGGCATTCCACCCCATCAGGTGCAGCATCTTTGGCAGAGAACACTGGCCTTCCCTCCTCAGAGATCCGGTCCCAGGCACAGGTCTGCTTGTGAGTCCCCAGAGCCAAGTTCAGTCCGTCCACGCCATCAGGTACAGCATCTCCTGCAGAGCGCCCTGGCCTGCCCCTTCAGAGCTCTGGCTCAGGGCGCAGGTTTGCCAGTGAGTCCCCAGTACAGAACTCAGCCTTCCATGCCCTAGGGTGCAGAGTCTCCCACAGAGAACACTGGCCTCCCCCCTCCTGTGTCCCCAGCATGGAGCTCAGGTCTTCCATGCCATTGGGTGTAGCTTGTCCTGCAGAGAGCACCAGCCTGCCCACTTCGAGGTCTGGCTCTGGGCACAGGTCTGCCAGTGAATCCCCAGTGCAGAGCTAAGGTCTTCCATGTCATCAGGTGCTGCATCTCCTGCAGAGAGCACAGGCCTTCCCCACCTGAGTCTCCAGTGAAGAGCAAAGTCCTTTCCCCTGGGAGCTCTGGCTCTGGACACAGGTTTTCTGGTGAGTCCCCAGGGAAGAATTCAGGCCTTCTAAGCCATCAGGTACAGCGTCTTGCAGAGAGCACTGGCCTGACCCCTTGGAATTTCAGCTCTGGGAGCAGGATTGCCTGTGAGTCCCCAGTGCAGAACTCAGACATTCCATGACATAGGGTTCAGAGTCTCTGGAAGAGAGCACCAGCTGACCCCGCCTGAGGCCCTAGTATGGAGCACAGGCCTGTCCCCTGGGAGCTCCAACTCTGGGCATAGGTTTGGTGGTGAGTTCCCAGCGCAGAGCTCAGGCCTTCCATGCCATAGGTTGCAGAGTCTTCCACAGAGAGCACTGGCCTGTCCCCTCAGAGTTCCTGATTGGGGCCTGCCCCCACATGAATCCTCAGCATGGCATTCAGGACTTCCATGTCATAGGGTACAGAGTCTCACATAGAAAGCACCCTTGGAGCTCCAGATCTAGCCACAGGTCTTCCAGTGAGTCCCCAGCATGGAATTCAGGCCTTCCACGCCATCCGGTGCACCATCACCTGCAGAGAGCACCAGTCTGCCCTCGACTGAGTTGCCAGCAAGGAGTACAGGCCTACACCCTTGGATATCTGGCTTAGGACACAGATCTGCTGGTGAATATCCTATGGGGATCTCAGGCCTTCCACAAAATCTGGTACAGTGTCTCCAGCAGAGAGTACCGGGACTGCTGTGCCATCAGGTGTGAGGCTTGAATTCCCAGCAGAGGAGAAATTACCTGCTGCCACTTGAGTGCCCAGGGTTGAGCTCAGGCCTGCCTGGGCCATCAAGCCCAGTGTATCCAGCACTGTGTCCCCCTACACTACTCCACCTCCATCTAGTGCCCAGACCCACACCCTGGCCTGGAGGCTAACCCCATGCTGTGACTGAAGATCTATCAACACAAGGTTGCCTCTGTCTAGAAGCATTGATTATTCCCAACCTGA
>JAJEJO010005109.1:859425-945418 GCA_020662805.1 Glaucomys volans | reverse complement strand
ATTGTAGAGTATTTAGCAGCATCTTTGGACTCACCCACTAGAAACCACTAACACTCTCTTCCTCCATTTGTGACAACCAAAAATGTATCCAGATATGCTAAATGTCCTCTGGGGTGAAAATTCCCCTGGGTTGAGAATAAATGTTTTAGGAAAAAGATTGAGAATGGTCTTCCATGATTCTAGCTTTGGAGGTCAGAAACAGAAGGAAGAACTAGGAGAAGAGACTGAGGAGTGATCATTGAAGTACAAGAAGAAATAATATACAGAGTCCCAACAGCTTAGTCTGAAATTGGTTTAATATCTGCTGAAAGACAGAATGGAGGCGAGACAAGAGTTAATGTCCTAGAGCTCAGGGTTGTGCCCCACTGAGCTCCACCATGTTTCTTTTATGGCATCCTTAGAGGCAGTAGATGGGAAAGGGACATAAGAAACACTACGATCAGACATTTTCTAACTGCATGGACCCTGCAGGTACTGCAGAAAACAGGATGTTTTCTAGTATGGAGTAGTGGATAAAATAAAGAGGAGGCTAAAATAATACTTAGAAACCAAAGATAGAGACCTTTACTCTTTCTTATTTCTGATTTTATTTTTAGAAATAATCCTCAGAAGAAAAACTGTTTCGGTCTGGGTGTGGAAGAAAAACAAGGACAGAAATAGAGTTGCTATGGTTTTGAGGAAAAGCAAAAAGAACTTAAGAACTGTGGCTTTGTCATGGGTCCTTGTTTATTTTTTAAATCTCTTGACTCATTTCATGCCTAATTGTTTTTTTTTTAAGTAGTGGACATATTTTGTGAACTTTCTATATTTGAAAATTGTCTGGGTGGGGTGGGGCACTTCTGTTATCCCAGCAACTTGGGAAGATGAGGCAGGAGAATTCTAAGTATGAGGCCAGTCTCAGCAACTTAGCAAGACCCTGTCTCAAAATTTAATAAAAAGAAGGGATTGGATGTGGCTCAGTGCCAGAGCACCTCTGGGTTCAATCCCAAGAACAAAAGCTTAAAAAAGGAAAGAAAAAGAAAATTAAAGAGCTGTGGTTTGATAAAGAACTGATAAAATGTTAAAAATTTCAGCTTTTCATATTGAAATTAATACCATTATATGAGAATGCCACATGCCTGATAACAAAGGACCAAAAGAAGTGGAAATGTCTGCTTTTCCCCTTTACTTAAGTGTTCCTTCTCTAAAATGAAGATAAGAAATTCATCTCATGAAGTTATTAGGAGCAAGTGCCTAGAAGATTCTAGTGCATTTTTGGACATCCATAAATGTTGAAAAAAAGAACAATGTTTATCCTGATTACACAGTCTATGAATAATGTGCATCCTGGTTACACAATCTAAATGTGTAATAAAGATTTCAAAGAACTCTCTACTGCACTCCTCCCCCAAACCACCTGCAGAAAGAGAGTGAAATGCAGATGAAACTATTAGTTAATAGTATCATATCAATATCAATTTTCTGGTTTTGATAATGTACTATAGTTATGTAAAATATTCATTTGAGCAAACTTGGTAAAGTGTGCACAGAACTATACATTATTTTTGCAATGTCTTCTGAGAAACTATTTCAAATAAAAATGATTATAACTGTTGTTCACCCTAACATCATTTGGTTTTAAGGTCAACTTTAGTTTGTAGATTCGTCTTTGTTTTAATAGACCCTTGTATCATAAGTAAGCCAATTATCAGGTTCTATTTGTAATGACAAAGTGGAATCTGGTCAATATATGTTTAAGCTAACATAGTAGATTGTAGTCCAGATCATGAAGCTAAATTGCTCTTAGTAAATATGTAGTCGTGACGTCTAATGATAGTTGAAAGTCCAACATTAATCAGAATTGCCATTTAGTCTTTAGTTTGGTCATATTTTATTTTTAGATACTCCAGGACTTATCTAAGTAGACCAAAGATTGAAATTTCTACACACCTTTAAATTCCCTGCAAAGTAAAATGTGGAGGTGGCTTGTCTACTTTTTAAGGTGAGAATTTTTACTTCAGCAGACTTCAGGGAGGGCAGGCCTCATCTATCTTGCTGATGTGCCTGAGATGTGATCTATTTATATTACAAACCATATGCAGAGCCTGGCAAGTCTCTCTGCAAATGAGCTCATTGCTCTGCCATAAAGTAGGAGGCTGGGAGGGGATGCAAAAACATTAGGGACCTTTCACAGCCATTATGCCTCTTGGTACCGATTAAACAGGAAGGATAAACAAAATCTATGATTTCTGACAAAAGAATAAATAATAAATACCTGTCAAGGAGAGCTGGATGTTCTCCTCAGTCCTCTTTGCAGGTTGTTAAAGTCAAGTTCTTAAAGATTTGAGTACTTTTTAATGAATTTCTTTTTTTGTGTATTGTGCAAATTACAAGTACGGATTATTTCAGATTTGTCTTACTGATGAGCCTCCTTCAAAGTGTGATGGGTTTTATCTAGAGCTTCATTCAAATCAACTAGTATTTATAAAGCATTTATCCTGTATTAAGTAATTAGATTTATCTTAGGAAACAGAGAAGAGCAGTTGCTGACCTCAAAATGCTCCCAGACAAAGAGGAAGAGACAGAAAAAAAAAGAAGCATATTACAAAATAGCAAGCACAGGGAGAAAGACACAACCAATGCCCAGAGAAAATCGTAGAGGTGGGGAGGAGTGTCATTAACTATTTAGGAGAATGGCTCAGACTGGGCTTGCAGGAGGTTGTATTTTTGGTGTATATTGGTTTGCTACAATAATTCATAATTCTTAGGTCATTATTTAAATGTAAATTACACACATACAGTTTTTCCAGTCATCTGGATGAGTCATTGGATAATCATGGCCATGTGATTTTAGTGCATTTGTGCTCTGTTCAAATGAGTGTTTTGTTTTAGTCTGAATCTAGGGAAATGGATACGAGAACCAAGTCACTCCTTAACACAGAGTAGTTGGAGATATTGGACTCAAAGAACCTGGACTTGAATATCAGTGGCATATTCTGAGTTCCAGTGAACATATTGCCTAGATTTCATCATTGCCTGTACCACATAGTGAAACTACTTTAATAAGATTTGTTGTAGAACATATTTAATGAAGATTTTATCTACTCCTACTGCCACTCACAACTGGAGAAGAGCAATCTGATGACTGAATAATGACTTAGCAATTATTATGTCCTTAAAAGAACCAGAAAGCAATGGCTATGATAAACCTTTCCCCTCTTCTCCATATTCCTACCATGAGCAAGGCAGTTGCAATTTTAAAACTTTAATAAAAACACCAAAACAACTGCAGATACATTGACAGTGTATCACTTAGAACTTGTAGCCATCTGCTAGTAGTAAAAAAATTAAATAAAAATGAAAAAGTGGTGGAAGAGACTCAAAAAGTCAAGAGCAAATGTTTTCTCTTATATATGGAAACTAGAGAGGAAAAAAGGAATGAAACAAAGGATCTTGCAAAAATAGAAGGGAGACTGATAGAGTAGAGGAAGGGGGATCAAGAGAGAGAGATGGAGGAGGGGAGATCATAAGGAAGTACTGGAAATGAAAACTATGCTATGTCCATGTGTAAATATACCACAATGAATCTTGCTTATGTGTATAATTATAATGCAATAATAATAATAATAATGATAATGATAATAGAAGGGACATCAATAGAGCAGAGCAAGCACATGGGGAAGGGAAGAGAGAAGGAAAAAGGGAAGGTACTGGGGATGAGATTGATCAAATTTTGGTATATACTTGTATGACTATGGCATAACAAACCCCACTGTTATGTATAATTATAATGCACCAATAAAAAGTGGCTTAAATTATGGCTTTATTAAATCCAGAATGGGTAGTCCAGGGTTCTTATGGAGATTACATGATATAAATAGAGACCACTGCTTCACTTTGCTTTTTGTTTTGCTGCATTTGGGGTCTGACCCTAGTCTTCCTATTCTCAATATGTGATGAGGGTCATCATATTTTCATTTCAGGCATAGAGGAAGTAAAAGATAAAGCATGTATCGATTAATCTAACACCCTTAAAATTGTCTTCCTGGAAGTCCACTTCTGTGATTTTAACTAACATCTCATTGTCCAGGAGAATCTCAAACACTCCTAGTTACAAGGGAGGAAGTCAGAAAAATTTGTTTGGAACTTGTAACACTACCCCTTGAAATAATCTCAGGGTTCAAGTTGTACAGAAAAGGGAAAAAAGATATTTGCAAGACAACTAGTAGGTCATGCAATATTGAGGCCTGATGTCATTGAGATCTTGATCCAACTTTAACAACTATCTACTTCCCAATTTTTTGATGGATAAGAGAAAGAAATCCCCTACTTGTTAAAGGTACTGTTATTCAGGTGGTTGTTTTCTGTAGCTATACATATTCTTAACTGAAACAAAATATAAACACTGTTTATAGGTGTCTAACTTTTAGAATTGACTTGTTGACCAGGAATCACAAATTCAAATATATTCAAAACTAGATAGGTGGTGGTGATTGTGGGTGGGGGTACAGGCAAACTGGCAAGTATGTGCCCCTTAAAAGTGGGTAGTTGCTGTGGCTATTGAATAGAGACTGGTGTTTTCATACAGGATTGCCAGCCTGTTGTTACAGATATCGAATTTTAAAAGAACCAGAAAGTTGGGTCTTCATGCACATAGCAAGGTCATAAAATTGTTTTCACACTACATTATAGATATGGAGAAAATAATCTCATTTCTTTATTTTATTTACAGTAATGATCTCCCAGTCTCCTTTGCTGGCTGTTGGAACAACAACAAAACAGCAATGACACCTGAAAGTCCATTTTAAGAGTTCTTCCACTCTGAGCATTTAGGAAATATTGCTTATTTTTAAAATGGCAATATCTAATTCACATACTATAAAATTAGTTCCTTTGCAGTTCATGATTCAGGAGTTTTCAGTGTTTCACAAAGTTGTGCAATAATTGCTACTCATTCGAGAATGTTTGCAGCACCCCAAATAGATACCCCATACCCACTGGCAGTCACTATCCATTTTCCCCTACCCCAGCCCTTGGAAACTACAAATCTACTGTCTCTATAGATTGGCCTGTTCTAGACATTTCATGTGAGAGGAATTATTTCACTTTATACAGTGTTTTAAGGTTTGACCTTGTTGTATGTATCCACATTTCATCTTTTATGGCTGAATAATATTTTATTGTATGGCTAGACCATATTTTGCTTATGCATTCATCTACCAATGGAAATTTGAGTTGCTTTCGCTTTGTGGCTATCACTAAAAATGCTGCTATGAACATTTGTGCACAAGTCTTATATGAACAATTTATGTTCACTTCTCTTAAGTGTATACCTTAGAGTGGAATTGCCAGGTCATATTTGAACTGTATATTTATTTTTGTTCTTTTTAGATATACATGACAGTAGAGTGTATTTTTTAAATCTTTTTATTTTTACAGACTGCATTTTGATTCATTGAGTAGAGTGTATTTTGATATATTATACATGAAGTACTCCACATATGTGTATAACTTGTTCTAATTAGGATTCCATTTTTGTGGTTGTACCTGATGTGGATTTTCACTGGTGGTGTATTCATACGTGAATATAGGAAAGTTATATCTGATTTCTATATTTAATTATTTTGAGGAACTGTCAAACTGTCTTCTAAAGTGTACCAGTTTACATGCCTATTATCAGTGTGTTAGGGTTCCAACTTCTCGAGATCTTTGCCAACTCTTGTTATTTTAAGTCATTTTGATTATTTACATTCTAGTGGATATGGAATAGTATCACATTGTGGATTTGATTTTCATTTCCTTAATGTCTAATAAGTTGAGCATCTCTTTATATGTATATTGGCCATTTGTAAATACAGTTTAAAGAAATGTCTATTTAAAACATTTGGCTCTTTAAAACTTAGGTTGTCTTTTTATTCTTGAATTGTATGTTTATTATTGTATAGTTTCCAGGTCACAAACAGTTGAAAATTGGTTATTAACATGGTTAAATGAATTATTACAATTTTAATATATACACAGGTATATATGTTCATACACATACACATATGTATATATGTTCATACATGTATGTGTGTGTATGTTTATATATATATGTACATATACACATATGTACATATATATACATATATATATGTTTTTTCTGCATTTCTCCCCAAAACAACAGTGAGAGTATGGCAAGAAGCAGTTTCACCTGAGAGTCCAATTTTTCAACATTCTCTCTAATTTTTCCATTGTTTCTCTTCCGTAGCAGGCAAAGACTGAAGAAAGGAAATCAGGAATCAGGAGACCCTACTTTTCACTCTGCTCTCTTTCTTCTCTCCCTCCCCATAATCTCTTACATCAAAAGACAGGAGGATGTATTAGTCAAGGTACTCTAGAGAAAAACAGAATCAATAGGAGATATAGATAGATATATAGATTAATTGGTATACTATATAGATGTTTATTATAAGGAATTGGCTCATGCCATATGGAGGCTGACAAATCCCAAGGTCTGTAGGGTTGTCAGCAAGCTAATGAACCAGGAGAGCTGATGGTATAGACCTAATCTGAAAACAGGCAGACTCAAGAAGGCTTAAGATCCATGAAGAGCTAATATTTCAGTTTGATTCTGAAGCCAGGAAAAAGCCAATGTAGTAGTTTGGAGTCAGTCAGGTTGGTTCTCTTACATGGGGAAAAGTCAGTTTTTGTTCTATTCAGACATTTAACTAATTGGTCGAGGCCCACCCACAATATGGAGGACAATCTGCTTTTCTCAGGCTACAAACTTAAATTTTCATCTTGTTTGAAAACAAGCATTTAGAATAATATTTGATCAAACATTTGGGCATCCTGTGGCCCATTTAAGTTGATATATAAAATTAACCATCACAAAGAGCTTTCCCTTAGCTTCTCTTATAACTAGGGTGATCATAAAATAAATCATCCAATCTGAAAAATATTCTAGAGTGAAAGGAGGAGCTAGAAGTTATGTATGAACAGATATAAAATGGAACTATAGAGGTCAAAACAGGCTCTATGGTGACCTTACTTAACTTCCATAGTATATGTCCAGCTGAAAAAGATGAAGGGATTGATTACCTCTTATCAAGCTACTCTAGAAATACATAAGGTTGAGTCCTTGAAGCTTGACCCTTGGCAAGCTCAATAAAAAAGAGCAATCTAGAAAATCCTCTCTCATAAAAATAGCTAGTTTGGGAGGATTATTGGTCTGCTTTTTAAGCCTATTTTTGAAGATCAAAAGATGAATATTGAATATTCCCTTGGACTTTGTCTTCATTTCCTCTTTAATGAATTCTGGTTTGTCTCCAGACAGCTGGATGATTGAGCATTCGAGGTTGAAGGTCATATCATAGAGAAGGCAAAGAATAAAGCACAATAGAAATATTGAGAAAATAGAACCTCTGTTATAGATTAAGTCTCTCAGTTTAAAATACACAGGGAAAATAATTTATAAATTTTTGTTTAAGACAAACAAAACACATCTATGTCATCTCTCAATGGTTTGTGACCCTTGCTGGACAAAATATAAGCAAGTTTTGCTACAGAGTCAAGTTGATGGTGATTGGGAAAGAACTTGAGCTAAAGGGGAGAATATTAAGGCTTCCCATTATAAAATGGAGAGCAAGAGTCATTGCCTAAATTGGGTAGAACACAAAATAGAAAAAATAGAAGTGTACTTCGAATAGGGAAGAATGCTGTTGTTAGTGGTATTGACTAATGAAGGTCTTGAGCTAGAGATATAACTAAACTATATGCTAAATGTAAGTGGATCCTGATTATAAATCAAACCATCATTTTGCTAAATAAGAAAATTCAAAATAATTTTTCTTCATTCAATTTGAATATACACTTGGAGAAAGAGTTTAAATGGCCCAATATCTACCTATAATATTTTAACTTAAAATTTAACTATATCTACATGTTTAAAATCCCATGGTATATAAACTATACTGTTATACAAAGTTGCTGTTTCACTCATATTTTATGATACAATTTCTTTCAAATGTGGAACATGCACATTGACCTTCATTTCTTCTTCATCTAGAGTCACTTGAGAGCATATTGCCATATTTACTTCCTCTAAGGTTTTTGATTGCAGCACTTTTTGAATATGAATATGATTCTGTCACTTAGAAGTATTATCCCAATTCACATCTACCTACTAATTCAAAGTGAGCTCCACGGCATAAGTGTTTAATGTATTTTCACAGAGATTTTTAAATGGGCTTGTATAGTGTGGCACTAGAACTGCAGTTTAATTTCTCTAGACATAATGACTTGATCTGTGTTAAATTTATTTACCTTCCCCCATCATGTCAGGTGACCTCTATAAGCATCCAAATCTAGCTTTGATTGAGGTCATTTCAGGTTAATGTGTCTACCCAAATAGTAATATATTATTCAAAATTAAGTAATTGAGAGTCTGCCTCTATTATGAAAGTCTTAATAATAGTTTTATTTTTGCTGGGATAATGTTAAGGGAAAATCTTGCATTGTACTTGGATACATATAGATTTTGGGAAGAGGGGCTAGTACAAATTTGGGAGTAACAGGTCAAATCTCCATCTGTATTAGCAGAAAATGTCTGATATTGATAACCCAATAAATTGTGACATAAAGCAGACTGCAGAGATAGTGAGACAACTACTAGATCAAAAACTGGGAATCATTTTTTTTTAGTGGCTTGTGTGGAGCAAAACTGATAAGAGTAAGACTGAAAGTGAATCAAACTTGTTCATTATAAAGCCACCTATACTCTAATATAGTAAAAAAATTTAGAAGCTATTGCAGAATATTATACCAGTTAAAATGAGATGAGGAATCATGGCATTGGTAATGAGAAGAGGAAGAAGATTTTCGACCTGCCTGGGGGTAGATTTGATGGGATTTCATGCCAAGATTATGAAGGTTCACTTAGGGGGAAGAATGCTGGATGATTTCTGGCCTCCAAGCTTTGGAGACTGGATAAATACAGTGCCAAGTTGGAAATGCATAAACTGGAGTGAATAACAAATTAACTTCAATGTGAGCACTTACTCATTGTGAGCACAATGTGAACACATACTCATTGTCTCTCTAGACTGCCCAGGTAGAAATGAGGAGAGAGGCTCATAGAAGGGATACAGAGCTGGAATTATTAACATATGAGTGTACATAAGCCTTGGGAGAGAATAGATGACCTAGCAAAGGTGTTTCAAGTAAGATAACCAGACTTGGAATTGATCTTTGGCAAGATTGTCATTATTAGAAGAAAGTGAAGAGAATCTATTGGGAGAAAAATGGGTCTAAGACAAGGAAGGGAAAATGAATAAGGAAAAGGATATTAGCAGTGTTAGATATTGAAGGAATACCAAGCACAATAAAAGAGTGAGAAGCATCCACTTGATTTGGCAGATTTCTTTTATATTTTCTACACAAGCCTGTGAACTCCTCAGAACAATTTCTTGTTTGCAAACAATTTAGAAGAACCTCAGTGGAGATGTTTAATTGAAATAAAGTCAATACCCATCAAAAGGATGATAGCCTGGGCACAAAGAATGTGCTTTTTGCCCATCATAGTGACAACCTCACCAGCACTTAAGTTGAGCCACTGCTTTTGTCCTTCAGGACGTCAAAGTCACTCTGACCCTAGCTTGCTGTCTTCTCTGGTTTTGTCAGGTTGTTGCTGATCCCTGTCACATTATCTTCCACTGCCCACCTTTCCAGCAAGAGCTTCATATTTTTTGGTGGGATTCTCTCTTGAGCAAGTATGAGGTTTGCTTCCAGACACCACTGTCTTTCTGATTCCCATGGATATATCTGATAGACAAAAACTATGGGGAGACAGATATGTCAATGTGAGGATATATTTCAGGCAAAGTGATTCAAGGAGGTATTGAAGGAGTTAATCAAAGACAAAATTTCATTCTTTGAAGATCTTCCAGTACATACTAGATAACCTTTCAGCAGTCATGCTGCAAAGAAACGAATTCATCCAGTGGTTGACCTTTAAAATCTTTCCTGCCCTAAGAGTCAGTGGTCTCTTGATACTCAACAGAGCATAGAAATCAGGGAACATCAGTGTTAGAAAGGACTTTAAGAGGTCATCTGCTTCACTTCCTGCCAGAGAAATATATCCTATTTATTTAAGAGGATCATCCCCAGATTCTTTATTATTAATAAACTTTACTTTGAAGAGCCACTTTTGTTTACAGCAGAATTGAGTGGAAAGTCAAGAATAATCATATATTGTTTGCCCTTCCACACAGACACAGCTTCGTCCACTAGAGTGGTCCATTTTTGAACCTTTATTGTCACTTCATTGTCACTCAGAGTCCATAATTAGGGTTTTCCCCTTGCTGTTGTATACTGCATGGGTTTTGACAAATGTATAGTGACTTGTGTCCACCATTGTAGTACCCTCCAGAATAGTTTCACTGCAACAAAAATCCTATGTGCTCTGCCTATTCTTCCCTCCATCCTGCCTATCCTCTGGCAAACACTAGTACTTTTACTATATCCATAGTTTTGCCTTTTCCAGAATGTTTTGGGACATTCTGGAATTGGAATTCTGGAGTTGGAATCATACAGTATGTACCCTTTGTAGAATAGCTTCTTTCAGAGAATAATATGCATTTAAATTCCCTCCATGCCTTCCCATAGCTTGATAGCTAATTTATTTTTGTTGCTGACTAGTGTTTGATTGTCTGGATGAGCCACAGTTTATTTATCCGTTCACCTACCAAAGGGCATCTTGGTTGCTATGTTGTTTATAGCAACTATGAATGAATTTGCCATAAACATTTGTGTTCAGGTTTTTCCGTATACAAGCTTTCAGTTCATTTGAGTAAATACCAATGCGCATGATTGCTAGATCATATAATAAGAGTATGTTTACTTTTGTAGGAAACTTCTAAACTGTCCAAAGTGGCTACATTCTTTTGTGTTCTCATCAACAATTAATGAGAGTTTCTGTTGTGTTCCACATCCCTGCCAGCTTTCCTTTTCTGTATATTGGTCATTCTGATTTCTTTTTGAAAGTGCAAATAGTGATAATTTACCATGTTAGAACCTCAAACATTTAATGGCTGGGGAAAGAAGGAGCTTATATGGGAGTAAGCTAAGATAAAGAATGTTTGAAGCTCCTCTATTTGGACACAGAGAAAATTCTGCCTGGGCTTTGGGTAGTGCACTTTCCTGAAGCAGAGAGCTCACTAAATATCCATTTTATCCTCTGCATTTTCCAGTCTCCCTTAGTAGTTGGACTGGGGCTTGTAATTGAACTCTGGCCAACGTGAATATGAGCAGAAGTGAAGTCTTGCTGTAGGTCTGAGACCTGTAAGAGTCCATGTGCTTTTTCCTTTTCCAATTCCTTATATTCAGAGATTTTGGAGTACCCCGTGATCCAGATGAAGTAGTTTTTTATACAGACAGAGCCTCTATGAGCATAGAACCAAGAATAACTATATAGAGAGCTCACAGCTCCCTCTGCATTGGAGCATGCATCTTGAGTAAGAAATTAAGTTTGTCATGTTAAACTACTGAGATTTAAGGGTTGATTTATTACTTTCAGGTAATCATCCAGTTGAACCTGAATAGTATACATTACTTTGTTGGACCCTTAAGTTCCTTCTTGAATCTTAGTCCCTTTCTCTCCACATAGTTGGAACTCCCTTCTGCATCTGTGCTAAACTTTTACTTCTGACCTCTTTAGTTATATTTGGCAATATAACCCATTTAAATAAGGCTTTTAAAAATCTGTCCATGTCAATAAAGTTTGTAGTGTCCCAAGGTTTTCCAAGCCTCCCAATTCCTTCTTCGTTGATAAGCTTGTTTATGTACTCTGAGAACCTTTGTGTTTTTTACTCTGTCCAGTCCTTCAATTGGCTCTCTAGTGATTTCTCAGCATCACAAATACTGGGGTTCCAGACTTTAACTCTGTTGGTGACAATTTCCCTCACTTGACAACTACTATATAAGGCAGTCCATTACATTTTTAGAAGGGTCTAATTGATATCAAGTTTTTCCTTAAGTGAGCTTAATGTACCTGACAAAAATGGTCTTGTATTTATTTGGTCAACCTCCATTCTCTGGAGTTGTGAAAATATAGTTTCCTTCTTCCATGTGATAGACCTTCAAGTAACTGAAAAATTAAGCTATCATTTTTTTTTTGTTCCTTTGCTTAGGATGTCTGTGTTTTTCCATATGGATATAAATGTATTTTTTCAAAAGTGAAGCCTTGATTATAAAAAATAGAATGATGAAAGGATCCATATTTCAGTATGTAACTAAAATTACAACTAATAAACATTTAACATAAGAGGAAGGAACATGTTTTTCAAAAACACAAGATATGGGTTGGCTATATGATTATACCTATAATTCATCTCCTTTTTATACATCTTTTAGTTTTCTTGGTAAGATTTCACTTTGGGTTGAAACTTGGCAAAGCCTTAGTCTGACGACAATTTTTAAAATACAGAATGTGAGAAAAGGAGAAAAGGATCTGTCGTATTTTTTCAATTACAAAAGCACAGGGCAAGGAATAGCTCCTTTATCTTCTTTTCCTTTTTATGAACTTTGTAAGTCAAAAAAGTTAGGGTTGGAAGAATAAAACCATAGCACCTTTCAGCTCTTTAAAAAAAACTTGCTCTAGGTATCTAAATGAGAGAACTAACCAGTGACCTCTCAGAAGTCAAGGAGGGCACCATAATTTAAAGGTACAACTATAAGAGATCATTCTGTCATATTTTTCCCAACGTCTCTTATATTTTAAAGCTAGAAGGACTACATATTTCTTTCAAATTTCACAGGGGTTCTGTGAGCCTGTTACTGCCATCTGGTTCCATTTAGCTCAAATGTTTTTTCCTTTTTAACCTTATCACTTTTGGGCTTTCCCTCCTGCTTCCTTCTCCTTTCTCTTTATCAGAGAAGTCAAGTAGCACCAAGACACCAGAACTAAAGGTATGTGTATATATATATATATTCCTTTAGTATATATATATATATATATATAAATATATGTGTGTATATGTATATATATATATAAATATATGTGTGTGTATATGTATATATATATATATATATGTATAAATGATGGCTGCATAGGAAGTGGAGTGTGAGATAGGGTATAGGGTGTTGGGAGGAGTGGCATTGAAAAAGGATATTATAGGGTCAGGTGGCCCTGGAAGAAGCCAGTGTGGGTCAGCCAGGTGATTAATTTATATTCTTTCTGCTACCTGTCTTCTTTCCTTGCCCTCCCTTTCTTTCATTCCCTCTCTTTTTCTTTCAACCATTTGCCCTTTCTCTGTTTATCCCACTTCTTATTATTCTTCTTCCCTCTTCCTGGCATACCACTTGATATGCTGTGTGGGAAGAAATTAACAGAGCAGACCTGATGCTGCAGTCTTCAAAAGGCTCTCTTTAAATATGGGGCTGACTGGCACCTGCAATTTTTATTTTTTAATCATTCTATAAGTGGTAGGTTGTTGAGTCCACCTAGGGCATTTTTATGGTTTACCTATTAGGTGTCCCCCAACAGCTCATGTATGAGACAATGCAAAAAGGTTTGAAGGCGAAATGATTGGGTTATGAGAGCATTAACCCAAACAGTGCATTAATCCCCTGATAGGGATTAACTGAATGGTAACCCAAGCCAGGTTGTGTGTGGCTGGAGGAGGTGGACATTGGGGGCATGACTTTGGGGTGTATATTTGTATCTGGCAAGTGAAGACTCTCTGCTTCCTGATCATAATGTGAGCTGCTTCCTTCTGCCACACTCTTCCACTATGATGTTCTGCCTCACATAGAACCCCAAGGATTGGAGCTGGCTGTATATGAACTGAGACCTCGAAACTGTGAGCCCCCAAATATAATTTTCTTCCTCTGAAATTGTTCCCAACAGGTCTTTTATTCACAGCAGCAATAATAGCTTGCTAAAACAGATACTACACCTCTGCTTCCTTCTGGGAATCTAGAATTTTGGTAGTGGTGGGAGGTCATTGTGCCTACACGATAAAACCCTAATAGACACTCTGGACTTGGAAGCTCAAGCGTGCTTTCATGGAAAAAGCAGTACATATGTGTTGCCACATCTCTTTTCTAGAGGAAGGAACAGATTCCTTTTTGGGTTTTTGTTTGTTTGTTTGTTTTTTGGTACCAGGGATTGAACTCAGGGACACAATCACTGAGTCCATCCCCAGCCCTATTTTGTATTTTATTTAGATTCAGGATCTCACTGAGTTACTTAGTGCCTTGCTTTTGCTGAGGATGGCTTTGAATTGTGGATACTTTTGCCTCAGCTTCCTGAGCCACTGGGATTACAGGTGTACACCACCGCACCTGGGCATATTCCTTTTTGTATGTGAAGGAGAGAACTTAGTCAACTGGTACATGGATTCCTAGATTCTTCCTGATATGTTTTTTCCCCTTGGTGATTGCTGTCATAATAATCATAAGTACAACTGCTTACAAGTCTTTCAAGTCTTTCTAGCAAGTCACTGAATGTATGGGTGGTCTTGGAACCTCTGAAACATGCAAAAGCTAAAGTTTCTCCTGGACCATCTTTGCTCTCTTCAAAGTGGTATTTAAAAGGACAGCTGATTCTTTACCTGGTGAAAGTTTTTACTATTTCCTGTTGGGAAGAAGCTGTTTTAAAGTTAGGAATGAGGATGAATCGACTAAATGTACTAAACACTCTTCTTAGTGCTTTCTATAGAAGTATAACATAAACAACTCTATGACATAATTATTATTACTCCCACTGTGAAGAAGTTGACTTACCACAGACTGCAAAGATGGGAGTTGGGAGAGACAAGATTTCAGTAGTTTACTTTAGATTAATGAACATTTATTGAACAACTAATATATAGCAGGTAAGGTGCTGGACCTTAGAGAAAACTGGTAAATGAAACTTAGAATAAGCTATAGAGTTGTTTACAGATGAAACAGACACATAAGCCTAATTATTATTTTCTAGCTAAAGCTTAAGACAAATATATGTCTGCACTGTGATGGGATTTGAATCTAAATCTTTTGATGCCAAAGATTTTGCTTTTTCTTCTTAATATTCATTATTGCTACATCTCCCTTTCTTTCAAAGGAAATAAACATGAGAGAGTTAAAAAGCTCTATTTTATTAGGTTTTGAAATGTGAAAGGTTATGTTCATAGTTCAAGAGTACAAAGCATAAGTCCAAATCCCTATACTTTTCTCAACAATTTCCCTCATTCCATTCCCCAGCATGAATCACATTTCCATTTTCCCATTGTCAACTCACTTTCTAATACTGGGAAGTAACAAATAAAAAGATATGAGAGCAATGTTATCTAAATTTAATTTTTAAAATAACAAATGACGTTCCTTACAGCCTTTATGGGCAGAGGTTAAGCATCCTAACTATACATGGCCATGTTGGACTGAATTTGCATTTTTGACAATAAATCATATTTTAGTTTTTATTTCAGTCAATTTTGAAACCAAAAAAGTCTATTTCAGTATATTTCTTTTCATCTTTTGAAAATAATACTGGCCAATTATTTGAGTTAGTCACAAATATTTTCATTGATGTTAGATTTTGAGGAAATTATTTTAGAATGCCCTTGGATTGTTTTCCTAAAAGTGGCTATTTTTTGTTCTGCTACTCTTGATGTGAAAAAAAAATCTTACTTTCCCAAGGATGTGGTTAAAAAAAAACACAAAGAAAATAGATTCATGCTCAACTACTATAAAAATAGGTGATAGTAGGTAGAAATGATAAATTATACTCAGGAGTAATAGGGAGGTCATGATTTATATTAGGACTGGAAGGAATGTTGGTACTCAGTGTGTCTCCTCATTTTGCATGCAGGACTCATATTGCTAATGGTGAAAAAGCAGAAGTGAATATTAATTTATAATGAGTACAATTTGTGGTTTTAGGTTTGTTTTAATATTAAAGTGTTTTTTTTGTCTCTGGATATGAATATTCTTGTGTATGTTTGGGGAAATTGTAACAGCATATGCTGAGTAAATATTGAGTAAAAAAAGCCATTATGTTAGTTGTGAGTGGTGAGAATGTCTCAGTCTTACCAATCTTATTCCTCTGAATTTAAATCAAATAAATTCAGTTCAAATTAAATCATCAAGAATCTAGCACAGGGGCTGGGGTTGTGGTTCAGTGGTAGAGTACTTGCCTGGCATGTATGAGGTCCTGGGTTCAATTCTCAGCACCACATATAAATAAATAAAATAAAAAGATCCATTGACAACTTAAAAAATGATTTAAAAAAAGAGTCTAGCACAAACTCTTGACCTATATTCTCAGATGCTTTTCATCCCATAGAGAACTGGACACCCCCATGTGAAAAATTAGAAGGCAAATTCGAGTTCAAATATGACACACAGACCAAAGGTGCTGTAAGGATATCTGTAAATGTTTGTGTGCTGAAAAAGGCAGTTTTCTTATTTGTAAAATAAAGATATTCAATAAAATGACCAATGGTATTCTTTGTTTCTTTTTAGTAATTTGTAAAGCCATGTAATTTTCACCATAATCTTATTTTGTAATTTTCCCATCATCTCCTAAACTTCCCTTGAACTCATTTGTGGTCAGTTCACACTCCTGTGTTCCCCACCTCCATCTCCACAAAGTCCAGGCAAAAAATGATCTGCTCTCTATACATACAGATTTGCCATTTTGAAATTTCACATACATGAAATTATATAATATGTCATCCTTTGCATCTGGCTTTTTTTAGTGCAGTGCTTTTTATCCATGTTGTAGCATATATCATATGAATGTATCTTTTTATTGCTAAATGGTATTTCATTGTATCATATTCTGCTTTTGGTATCCCCATTTGAAGTACATTTAGGACATTTTCACTTTTTTAATGATAAAAATATAGTTCACTGTCAAAAAGCTAAAACTTCATTTATATAGATTCACTGTGAGTCAAGCACATGTGTTTACATATAAACATACATTTTTAAATCAGAAATTGAGAATACTAAAATTGGTAGATAATGGAACAAAAATATCTGTAATATATATATTACTTTATATGCTAAATACATTTTTTTACATTACAGAAAAATCAGTAGTCATTGTTACATCAGAAAATATCACAGTGAATCTCACCACTGCATACATCCACAAGATCAGGACTCTAACTAGAATAAGATATATTCTATGCTTGTATAATTATATCAAAATGGACTTCATTGTCATGTATAACTAAAAAGAATTAATAAAAACAAACAGAAAATAACTAAATTCAAAATTGTGATAGAACTAATTAAATTTTTGAAGTTTATGTTTTTTTAACTTTACAACTCTCATAGGAATAAATTCCAGGGCAAACTATTGAAATATTAGGAAAACATTTTCACTTTTTTACTGTTATGAATAATGCTGCTATGGATGTTCACATAAATGTATTTGTGTAGACATGTGTTTGCAGTTCTCTTGAGCTGATTCCTAAAAGTAGAATGTCTGGTTTGTATGAGAAATTTGTGTTTAATTTTTAAAGAAACTGTCGATCTGTTTTACAAGGTTGGCTGTACCATTTTTACATCCCCACCTGAAGTATATAAAGTTTCAGTTTCTCCAAATCCTTACCAACATGTGATAGTGCTTCTTTTTATTGTAGTAATTCTAATGTGTGTAGTGGTTTTCTACTCGTGGTTTTGTTTTTCCTTAATTAGTAAGGCTCTTGTAATTCTTTCATGTACTTATTAGTTATTTGTGTATCTTTTTGGATGAAATGCCTGTTTAAGTATTTTACTTGTTTTTTAAATTGAGTTGTTTGTGTTTTTTACTATTAAGTTCTTAAAGATCTGCATGCACATCCCTTATCAGATTCATTATTTGTACTACTTCATCCTAGTTTGTAGTTTGTTTTTTAATTTTCATAATTATGTCATTTGAAGTGAAAATATTTTAATTTTAATAAAGTTCAGTTTGTAAGTCAAAGTTCATGAAGTGTTTTTCTGTTTTCTTCTAGAAGTGTTTCCTTCTAGAAGAACACTTCTAGAAGTGTTATAGTTTTAGCTATTGCATTTAAGACTAGTACACAATATGAGCTAATTCTTATATGTGGTACAAAATAAGCCTCTAAATTCTTTTTTTTTTTTCATTTTGGAAAAGAATTCCTAATTGTCTCAGCACAATTTGTTGAAAAGCTATTTTTTTTCTCATTGATTTGTCTTGGTATTTTTGTTGAAAGTAAATTGACCATAAATGAAAAGGTTTATTTCTGGTCTCTCAATTCTCTTCCATTGATCTCTATGCCTATCATTATGCCACTCTCACATTGGTCTAGTTTACTGCAGCTTTACAATAAATTTTGAAATTGGTTGGTATGTGCTAATACTTTATTTTTTTCAAAAATATGTTTACCTCTTCTAGGTCTTTTGCATTTCCACATAAATTTTACAATCATTTTGTCAAATTCTACAAAATATTCTGCTGAGATTTTTATAGGAATTATATTGAATAATAGATGGGTTTCAGGAGAAATGTCATTCTAACAATACTGAGTCAGTTCATGAATAGGAATGCTATCCATTTGTTTAGATTTGTATGTAATTTTCAGAACAGTATTTTAAAGTTTCAATATACAAATAATACACTTCTTAAGTTTATTCCTAAAATATTTATTCTTTTAGATGCTATAATTGGTGGATTTTTTTCTTAACTTCTTTTTCAGATTATTTATTACAAAATCATAGCAAAATGATTGATTTTTTTGTATTGACCATATATTTTGTAAACTTGCTAAATTTGCTCACTAGTTCTAGTAGGTTTTTATGCAGTCTTTGGATTTTTTTTTTACATGTGGAATTGTGTTATCCCAAGATGAATGTATATCTAATTTCCTTATGTTCTCTCTCCCTCCCTCCCCCTCCCTCCCTTCCTCCCTCCCTCCCCTTCCCTCACTATTTTTTAGATTTACTACCTCAACTAAAATCTATAGTACATTCTTGAATAAAAATGGCAAGTGCGTGTGTGCTTTTTGTTGTTGATCTTATGGAAATATTTTCAGTCTTTTACTACAAATATCATTTTAACTATAGGATTTTTGTATGTGTACCCTTTCTCAGGTTAGGAAGTTCCTTTATATTCTTTTACTTAGAAATTTTATCCTGAGTGGTAGATTTTGTTAAATGCTTCTTCTACTTCCATTGAGATATCACATGGTTTTTGTACTTTATTGTTATAGTGAATTATATTATTTGATTTCCAGTATGTTAAATATATCTGACATTTCTAGGATATATTCCATTTGGTCATCTTGTATAATCCATTTTATATGTTTCTGAATTTGATTTGATTATATTTTTGTTAAGGATTTTTGCACCTATGTTCACCAAGGATATTGGTTTGTATTTTTTCTTTTTTCTGGTATCTTTTTTTTTGGCTTTGATATTGGCTTCATAGAATAAATTGGAAAGTTTTGGCTACTTCTTTATATTCTGGAAGAGTATGTAAAGATTAATGCTGTTTTTTCTTTATTGTAGAAATTTTGTGCCAGTATATCTCCTTTTCCTACCTCTTCATTTTTATTATTATTATTGTGACATATTGTCATTCTATATGCTATGAATCCTACAAAATAGTGTTTTAATGTTTCTTATGTCTTTTAAAGAATTTTAGAGAAGAAATAAGGAAAATATATACTTATGGAGACTTTTATACTTACCCATGTATTTAATATTTCTCATGTTCTTCATCTCTCCCTGTGAATTTCACTTATGATCTGATGTTACTTCCTTTCAGCCAAAGGATTTAATTTAGTATTTGTTATTACACAGGTATGGTAGCCATGAATTGTATCATTGTTTATCTGAGAAATTTTAAAATTTCACCTTTTTTTTTGGAGGAAAATTATTATGAATGTAGAATTTTTGATTTATATTGTTTTATCTCTTTTCAACACCATGAATATGTCATTTCACTCTGATGGTTAATTTTAACATTTCCTTTTTATGTTTCTGGGTGAAATTAATATTTGAATTAGCAAACTAATAAAGCAGATTGTCCTTCCCAATATGAGTGGGTCTCATTCAATCAATTGAAGACCTGAATTGATGAAAAAGTCTAAATAAATGGAAATTCCTTTTGCCTGACTGCTGTATCTTGAGTATGCTAGCTTTTATATTACAGCTTATACCATCAGTCCTCCTGGTTCTCAGGCTTTTGAACATGGACTAGGATCACACATTTGTGTCAGTTTGCCTACTGCAGATCTTGAAGTTATCCTATTGTTCTGTTACTCTGGAGAACCCTAATATATACTACTTTCTGGCCTCTAGTTAGCTGTTAATCATATCATTCATATATTGTGCTAGTTTTTCTTTTGCCACTTTTTTGGTTAGGTTGTGAATTTGCTTTTTTTCTGAATTGGGCTTGTTGATCTATTGCATCTGTAAATTAATATTTAAAATCAAGTGTAGGAAGATTTTAGCCATTGTTTTTGTTTATTTGTCTTTTTTCTCTCCTTTCTGTACATTTTTTTGGGGGGAGGTACCAGGGATGGAACTCAGGGGCACTTAACCACTGAACCACATCCCCAGCC
The DNA here is from genome assembly GCA_020662805.1 of Glaucomys volans. NCBI lineage: Eukaryota > Metazoa > Chordata > Mammalia > Rodentia > Sciuridae > Glaucomys > Glaucomys volans. Next base: position 924,896 of record JAJEJO010005109.1, on the reverse strand, counting down.
CTTTTTTGAATTTTAGAGTCAGGGTCTCGCTGAGTTGCTTAGGGCCTTACTAAGTTGCTGAGGCTGGCTTTGGACTTGTGATCCTCCTAAACTGCTGGGATCACAGGCATGTACCAATGAGCCCAGCCTTCCTGTACTCTTATGCATATATTGTTACATTTGATGCTGTCTCAGATGTCTCTGAGTGGTCCATTTATTTTTATTTCAAATTTTTTCCCTCTGTTCTTTAGATAAGATATATATATATATATACATATATATATGTATATATATATATATATTCAGATTTGCTTATAATTCTTTCAGTTTAAATATGTTGTTGAGTCCATTGAATGAAACTTCTGTTTAATTTCTTGAACTTTTCAACTTCAGAATTTCTGTCTGGATATAATGACTATTTCTTTAAGATCCTTCTTTCATTGAGTTATTAATATCATTTCCAAAATAATCTTGAAAAGGAAAAATAAAGTTGGATATCACATACTTTCAAATTTCAAAATTTATTTCCAAGCTACATTATCCAATATAGTGTGTTATTGGCATAAAGACAGATCAAATAGACTAATGGAATAGAATAGGGAATCCAGAAATAAATTCTCACATATATGATCAAATCATTTTGACAAGGTGCCAAGACCATTCAGTGCAGGAAAGGATTTTTTTTCAACAAATGACACTGGGAAAAAGGGATGTCCACATGCTAAACAATGAATTTGGACCTTTAGCTTATACCATTATATACAATTAATTCAAAGTAGACCAAAGACTAAACATAAGAGTTAAAACTTTCTTAGATGAAAACATAGGAGAAAAGCTTGATGGCATTGGATTTGGCCATGATTTCTTGAATATGTCACCCAAAGCACAGGCAAAAATATAAATAGATAAATCGAATTACAACAAAATTTAAAAATTCTGTACATCAAAGGAAAAAATCAGCAGAAAGAACAAGCTACTTGGGAATAGAAGAAATTATAAAGTATATATCTGCTAAGTATATATGCTTATATATAACATTCAGAATATATAAAGAATTCCTACAAGTAAACACAACAAAAACCTGGTTTAAAAATGGTCAAAGTATTTGAAAAGATCCTTCTCCAAAGATGATGTACAAATGGCCAACAAGCATATGAAAACATGTTCAATACCATTAATCCTTAGATAAATGAAAATCAAAATCACAATGAAATACCACCTCACCCATTAAGGTGACCACTACAAAAAAATAGAAAATAAGTATTGGAACCCTTGTTCCCTGTTGGTGAAATATAAAATATTGCAGTTACTGTCTAAGAGTATGGCAGTTCTGCAAAAAATTACAAATAAAATTATCATGTTTTTGCAATTCTTCTGATTATGTATCCAAAAGAATTGAAAGTGAAATCATGAGGAACTATTGGTAGACCTGAGTTCATAACAGCATTATTTACAAGAGCCAAAAGGTAGAAGTAATTCAAGTATCTATGAATACATGAAAGAGTGAATAAAAAGTTATATGTAATTATATACAATGGAATTATTTCAGTCTTAAAAAGTTAGGGAATTCTAACATGCTCCAACATGGATGAACCTTCAGTACATCATGCTAAGTAAATAAAGCCAAGCAGTCACAAAAAAACAGATACAATATAATTATACTTGAGATACAGAATAATCACATTTATAGAGCCAGAAAGTAGAATGGCAGTTGCCAGGTGCTGGAAGAGGGGAAAGAACAGGGTGTAATTCTTTTTTAATAGATGTAAAATTTCAGTTTTGCAAGATAAAGAGTTCTGGAAATTGACTGAATGATAATATGAATGTACTTAACTTTACATAACGGGCCTTTTAAAATGATTAAAGTGTTAAATTTTATGTTAAATCTATTTTACCACAATTTAATTTTTATTCCATTCAGGCTGGTGCTGTCTGCCTCAGAGAAACTAGACTATATGTATTTTTATATGGTTTTTTAGGACGAAGAACTAAGAAATGAATTTTTTGCTTTTGACATTGTGTTACAAATTTTGTTTGCAAAGGATTTGGGGAAGTACTTGACTTCAGCTTGGGGATGATGGCATTACAACTTTGGAGGAATGGTTAAACTCATACCCTGAAATGTGAATTATATGCAGTTTACCTATAGTATTTTAGGATTAAATATATGCAAAAATAAGCCTCTATGAGATAGAGAGCAGGATTCTATTATTAATTTCTGGTTCTTTATCACAAAGAATTTAACTTATTCTCTTCTCCTATGACTAAGAAAAGAGTCCTTGCTTTGGTCCAGTGGCAAAACTTCCTGCTTCACTGAACATTAGCTGATGGTTGGAGTCCAGCCTATTAGGGTGAAATATGGATGATAGGTGTGGTAGGAGTTGGGATATTCCTGCGTAGCAATTTATGCTTAATATATCATCCAGGGCACCCAGTCTGGTGTTCTATTTGGGAATTATGCTCATCAAGGGAAGAAGCAGTCTCTATCAGTAATATGGGCTACCCTTCACTTTCTCAGAGTCTATGGTGAGAAAATACAATTTGAATAATTTCAGCCTTCTCAAATTAATTGAGACTTGTTTTTTGGCCCTGCTATAGTCTATCCTGTAGAAAAGAAAGTTTACTATAAACTCTGAGAACTCGTGGAGAACAGAGAAGGTGATTCTAACTAAAAAGTATTGTGTGAAATGCATTTAGAATCAGTTCCTGATGTCCTTGTGTAAATGAGATTTCTTCCTATTCTCCTGACTAGGGTAAATTTAACAGATGCACTTATGATGCAAATTAAGAAAGAAAATATTATACTTGCAGAAATCCTTAAAAATGGAGCTGCCAAAAATTTATTTTTCTATCCTGGGCTCTAATAAAGAGTTGCAGATGTGAAAGATATTATTTGCTTCCTTGCCATGTTCTTCAACATTTGTGTAGATAGTAAAGAATTATTGAGAACATTCCTATGCATGAACTGAACTATTTGACATTAATTTAATTAAAAATTATTCATTTACTTTACATGGGAAGAACTACACTTGCAGACAGGGTCAGAATTACCCAGGATATCAGTTTTTATTCTCTGAAATATGAAGTTGTGATTATAGTGAAAAACAAAGAATACAAAGCAGAGAAACCCAGCATTATGCAGTATTCTGAAGCTTTACTATATAGTGTTGAAAAGGAATTTCCAATTTTCAAGTGACAAAAGTTTTACACAATACATTACCTTTGTTCCTTCAAATTTGGGTAAGGCATACAATTCCTAAGATAATTGAAAAATAAAAATAAATATTATATTAGAGCTGGGTGCTGTGGTGCATGCCTATAATCCCAGGGGCTCTGGAGCCTGAGGCAGGAGGATCAAGAGTTCAAAGCCAGCCTCATCAACAGTGAGGTGCTAAGCAACTCAGCAAGACCCTGTCTCTAAATAAAATACAAAAAGTGACTGGGGATGTGACTCAGAGGTTGAACGCCCCAGGGTTTAATCCCCAGTACTTAAAAAAATATTAATAATTCTCCCATTTTGCAAAAAGTAAGGAAGGCCTTTTCACTGACTTTGTGTTTCTACCTTTCATGTTTTAGAAACTGGATTGTTAAGATTGATTTGCTGTCCAGTTTATAACTATTTTAGAAATATCATTGAAGCTTTAGGTCAGGGAGGAATTACTGAACTGGTTTTCTTCTCATATTTTAAGAGTTTTGCTTTCTGGATTATCATTTCTACCACCCTGATTCTGTCCTCTCAGTTACTTTCAGTAGTTTCCTGTAGAGTTGACCTGCTAATCTAACCAAAGATTGTACTCGTAATTGTTGCCCCTACCATTCATTCAATAGCAGCTGCTATTGCCACTTCAGATGAAAAACTTATTCTTGTTTCCTGGCATTTCACTTTGTCTGTGTCCTTCTGCCCTTTTGATGGTATCTTCCTATTATTGGATGTGCCTATTCTGCCCTTTATATTTGATGATTTGGACTGCCACTTTTACTGACTTTGCTTAACTTTTGCCTTGCATGTTTTAAACTCCCAAGTATTATTGTTGACTTAAGTGAGTCAAATTATCATTTATATGCAATAAGGTTGCTCCTTGGGGCAATATAAAATGAATAATACATTTGACAGAGCAATTCAAGTCTGTGATAATAAACATATATTAGGAAAGATTGGTTTCTCAAGGTATTGGTCTCTTTAAGAGTAGGTTGCTGTGGTTCTTGGGTCCCTGTCTTATTCTAAGCAAACTTATGACATATAGTTATTATCTCCCAAAGTAATCACCTTTTAGATTTATGTGCAAGGAGAGAAGTCCTTGGTTGAAGATTTTCTATGGGTTCTTAGCTTGCAGTTCAGTTTCTTCCAGGGTGCATCTGGACTCTGATTGAAGCTACTCCATGATATAAAGTGATGTTTGCAATTCTGATCCATCCCTTGTTAAGTAGCTTTTTTCTTTTGGTACTGGGATTGATGTGGCACTTAACCACTGAGCCACATCTCCAGCCCTTTTTAATATGTTATTTAGAGGCAGGGTCTCATTGAGTTGCTTAGAGCCTTGCTAAGTTGCTGAGGCTGACCTTGAACTCATGATCCTCCTCTTAGCCTCCTAAGCCACTGCGATTACAGACATGTACCACCATGCCCCGCCGAAGCACATTTTTTAATTCTTTTATTTATATATGACAGTACAATGTATTTTGACATATCATTACATACATTGAGTATAACTTCCCATTCTTGTGGTTGTACATGATGTGGAGTTACACTGGTTATGTATTCATATATGAACATTGGAAAGTATGTCCAATTCATTCTACTGTCTTTCCCATTCCCTTCCCTCCTCCCTTCCCCCCAATCCCCCTTGTCCAATCCAGTGAACCTCCACTCCTCCCTCTCCACTGCTTATTATGAGTCAGCATCCACATATCAGAGAGAACATTCTACCTTTGTTTTTTTGGGATTGGCTTATTTCACTTAGCACGATATTCTCCAGTTCCATCCATTTACCAGCAAATGCTATCATTTCATTCTTCTTTATGGCTGAGTAATATTCCATTGTGTATATGTAGCACATTTTCTTTATCCATTCATCTATTGAAGGGCACCTAGCTTGGTTCCATAGCTTAGCTATTATGAATTGAGCTGCTATGAACATGGATTTGGCTGTGTCACTGTAGTGTGCTGCTTTGAAGTCCTTTGGGTATGTGCAGAAGAGTGAGATAACTGGGTCAAATGGTGGTTCCATTCCAAGCTTTCTGAGGAATCTCCATACTTAAAGCAGAAATTTGATGCTACAGAATGTCTTCTGATTTTCATCAAAGTTTCCTTTGGAACTTGGTTTCTCCAGGAAAGGGAGTTGCTGACTTAGAGCCAGTTGGTACCTGACTATTAATATTTTTCTCCCTCTGGGTGTCAGCTCCCTGAGGACTCTGTGGCCAATGACCCTTCAATGATATTTAAAAGAGATGAATTGCCTTGGAGAAAACTGTGACTGCCTTGGAAGCAACTTATGAAGTTCTTGAGACCTGACTGTAAATGAACTCAGGAAAGAGAATGTTTAGTATGTCAGTTTGGATTTTTTTCTAAACCAGGTAAAGAATGATGGTTCCTAGGGGGGATGGGACAAGAAAAGACAGTAGAATGAATCTGACATAATTTTTCTATGTACATATATTACTGTACCACAGTGAATCTCACCATCATGTTCATCTACAAGAAATTAAACAACTATGGGTAAATGGAAGAAAGATCATTAGAAGGAAGGGATCAGGGGGTGGTGGTAGGGAAGGGAAGGAGAGGTGCTGTGGACTGAATTAGAACAAGATATATTCCATGTTTTTATAATTATGTCAAAATGGATTCTACTGCCATGTGTAAGTAAAAATAACTAATAAAGAAAGAATAGATGTTTCCTTCATTGTTGAGAGCGAGGTGCAATGAATTTTAAGAGTTTTCTATAAATCTCAAATTCTTTGTTATCCTAGGAGATGAACCTTGATTATTCTTCATTTTCCATTAATTTTTTTTAAATTGAAAAGTTTAAGCCAAGCATGGTGGCATATGCCTGTAATCCCAGTGGCTTGGGAGGCTGAGAGAGGAGGATCAATAGTTCAAACTCTGCCTCAGAAAAAGTGAGGCACTAAGCAGCTCAGACCCTGTCTCTAAATAAATACAAAATAAGGCTGAGGATGTGACTCAGTGGTTGAGTGCCCCTGAGTTCAATCCCGGTACCTCCCCCCCCCCCAAAAAAAAAAAAAAAAAAAAAGAAGTCTACAGTGTTTTCTATTTACACAAAAGTAAAATTCTTTTGTAAATTTTCTTTTTAGTCTTGATTATTGAATTTAGTTAAAATTCATTTACAAAGCATTTATTTTTAAAATAAAAAAGCAGCTACTCTCTAGTAAGGGACTCTTATGCAATTTAAAGGTATTTGATATATTTATTTCTTTTTATCAATTATGTATATATTTGGTACAAAACTGAATAAGAGCCAGTTGCTTTAATATAAAGTTGACACTGATATTTGAGAAGAAGAAGATAGCCAAAGAGGTATTATCAGGCTCTTATATTAAAATACCTCTAAAAATAGTCACTTATTAGGTCAATTTGCTGTGTCAAGTAATTACATTGTGTGAATTTCTCCATGACTACAGCAATAATGATATCTTTTCCCAAGTCTGGTTTTTGTTTTTGTTTTTTTGTCATGAATGTTAGGATCAATAGTCTTTGGGTTTGATATTTATTGCTTCTTTCATAAGTAACTCAGCACAAATTCAAAAATAAAATAAGAAATATAAAGGGTCATTTAGCTTTATTTGTAATCCTGGGTAGAGATCCTGGGTAGATAGCATGCACCAGGCCAAAGTTAGTCTTTCCTTAGTTTGTCAATTTGCTTATATAATTTATTATTTATACAACACTATAAGAATATAAATTTGAAATGGGTACAATGCCTCCTGAGGTCTGCTATGGAGATAAAATTTACAATGACAAAGCAAGTAGAGAGTGTTAATATTCCAAGTGTTCATGTTCATGTGACTGAAATCCTGTGGAGGTTGTAAGGTGGAAATAGCTTTCTACTAGGTAGGGGTTGAGTGAATGGTGAGGGCAGGAGTTTGGAGTACAGTCTTAATATGGGATTGCCTTGTCAAATATACCTTAAAGAGTAGTCAGGATCTTGAAAAGAGAATTTAGAATGGGAAGAGTATTATAAGGAGAACATAATATGAGAAGAAGCATTATGGTGACCAGTGGGGCAAATACAAGCACTAACAGTACAATTAGACTAATGTGAGAGTAAAAACGGAAGTGTCAGAACATAGTTTATACATGAATTAGATGGAAATTAGAGAAAATTGGAATGCCAGGTTTAAGACTTATTGCACAAGTATAAACTCTGGAATTTCTGTGTAGGAGTGGTATGTTTCCTCAGTAGTGTATCACAGACTTGATACAGTAGGGAGTAGTTGTCCTAGGGCTTCAGCTACTGCCCTCTGGAATTCATTGGGGATCATGCCCTTCATGGCCACTCCCACAAATGACTAAGCATGGTGGTGGTACTGAAGTGCATCATTCTAGGAGACACAAATTTCTTTATTGGTTGACCTTGGCTCAAGGACTTCCTGATAGCTTTGCAGAACATCCTTTAGACAATAAGAGAATCTAGGATTCTGCCACCCAAGTGAAAGTGGGTCATTCAACTGTCTTAGCTTTGATTGGTTCGGTCTGTATTTCCTTTCACTCAGTTATTTCCACTAAACCAAAATCCTTGTAGATTTAATCTCATCTTACTGTCTGCACCTTAGTGGACTGGCACTCACTAAAATGTTTAAAGGTAGCAACCTGGTTGGCTAGGGAACTTGTCTGGAGGATATATTTTTTTTACAGCAAGCAGTCTGTTTTCATTTAGATCACATGGAGTTTTGGTGGGAATGGGGTGGGGATTCTGATGGCACTTATAGAGGCATGTAGTACCCCCAGGCTACCCTGAATGTTGATACTATGGAGCCATTTAATTTTTTACTTATTACAGGAAAGATGACACAGATGATTTCATTGTTCAGTCACAAATTATCACCAACATCAGGTTTATTTTATATGACTAAAGAAAACAGATCACTTCAACAATGGTTAATTCAACGTAAACTAAGAATAATAAACACTAAGGATTTCTGTCTCCAGTTCAGTGTTTCTGACTTTAAAAGAACTGATATCTTAAATGCTCATGCCAGTTTAGAAATTCTTTTCTCCTTTGTTTTTTTGTCCCAGTGTCCTTTGAATGAACATTTTGTCAGGAATTATGGCATTGTCATACAGTTTCTTAACTTACAGTCTTCCTTTATGTGAAAGTACTAATTGTGAAAGAACTGTACCTAATTTATGAAAGAACTCCTATGACAGCCAGAAATTATTTTGACTCAATTTACTACTAATAAATATGTATGTTGAAGCATGCACTTTGTTCACCTTTTATTTAACTTTGCATCATGCCTTCTCTGGTGTCAATATGATTCTGTTTAGGGCCTTGTTGGTTGGCTTTCCACGGATTTCCATGGATTGGTTTCCATGGATATCATGTTAATGTCATGACTTTAGGTTGTGGCTTTTCTGCAGGTGCTAATGGAGGAGACAATAGGCTACCAGGCAGAAGAGAGGAAGATTGGCTTCCCACAAATGCTGTGGCCTTGGCAAATGACACATATTGCATATGTATATCTGTGAAAATAACGTCTATGGAAATAACTGTAATAAATAAATAGACTGCTTGGAAAGTTAACATGGGCAAAATAATGGGGGAACAAGCAGACAGGAACCTTTCTTTGGACTGAGGGCCCTTTAGGGGCATTGCATTGGCAACACTTAAGAATGGTTATATACTCAGAAGAGACAAGGTCAGAGGAAGCCACCTAGAGGATGCCAGAGTCCACTAGAATAAGCCAAGACTGTGCAGTAATCAGGAGGGAAGGGGGAAAGGGCCAGAGCTTTTTATTTGCATGCACAACTAAAGAATAGAAGTTTTCCGTATCCTCTGGGGGAAAGTGTGTGTTTCCTCCTGAGTAACAGGAGGGGTTATTTAGCAAATGCAAAAGTTGTCATGTCTCTTGTCTTTATATACAAAACTGTCCTCTCATTCTTTTGTTGCTCTGGGAATATTCTATAGAATTGATGGCAAGACTTGCACTCATCTGCTTTTCCACTAAGAACAAAGATGCATTTCAAAATCGAAAGTTTAATACATACTTTCCATTGACCTTTTAACTCTTCAATTTTGTTGGCATTCTTCTATTTATTATAAAATGTGTTTTCTTCCATAGTAAAATGAGATAGATTTTCTCTAGTAAATGTTTCTTTTTATGCAGCAAAATGTGAAAAGTGTCCTATAACTCATTATTTCTGGCAGTCCCATAAAATCAATCCTTATTTAAATTGGGGGAAGTGGAGGTAGATTAGTCAGAAGAGATTTCACTTGTGTTGATTCCAGAGGAAGGATTCTTGCAATGAGTAACTTACACTGTTATTTTTGAAATGCCTATCATATTTTGTACAAAGATAATCATTGAAACTAGGTATCATTTATCTTATAGGTGGATGGAAAAGAGACCAAGAGAAAAAAATCATTGATTTAATGACCTGGGTTTATGCACAGAGTGGAAAATCAAAAGCTGACCTTCCATTACATCTTAATTTTTGAGAGTACAAGTGAGTATTTTATTTATATTGGGAGTTTACTAGTGGCTATGAAACAGTGACCAAGATAGCAGTGCTAATCTGGCTAAAAATTGTTTTAGTTGTCTTGCAAATATAATAAGGAAGGCATTGTTTTCATATTCATGAACATGAAAATATGTGAGCTGATGTTCTTTAAAAGCATGTTTATATGAGTTGTATGTACTATATGAAAATGTGCTACACAGAACTAAACTTCAATAGCAAACAGCCATCTGACAGTAACAACAGCAGTTCCTGGAGTGATCACTCTTTGCCAAGCATTGTGCTAAAGTATATCCCATAGATTTATAATTAGTCTTTATAACAGGATTAATTAGAGGTTAATATTTTCACTGTTTTATAAATATGGAAATTGAAGCATAGAGAGGCAAAGATATTTGCTGAGGTTCATAAATCTAATATGACAAGTCCAGGTTTGTTTATCTCTCTCCACAGATGGTACTCTTAGCCAGGGAAGATTATGTAACTCACAACTGGGTGATGATTAGAATAAACCAGATCCCTTTGCACATTTAATTATTCTAAAAGCATATCCAAATTTATGGATCAAATTGAGCCAAAATGAACCAATTCATATAAGACTTAGAATATTTTATGGGCTGGTCTTATCATGTATTATGTCAATTAATCACTTCCTTTGGAAATGAAGACTTCACAAGGTGGCTGTTTCTGTCAACTTTCCTGTGACCTAAAGACCTGATGAGAACAATTTTAGAGGAGAAAAGTTTATTTGGAGATCATGGTTTCAAAGTTCGCAGTCCATATATGGCCTGCAAGTTAAGTCAGCCATCTATAGACGTTTGACTTAATATATCTGTTGCTTTTGGTCCTGGGTGAGTCAGAATATCATGATGGAAGAATGTGAAAGAAGAAAATAGCTCAGCATATGACAATCAGAAAGGAGATAGAGGGAGGGAGGGAGATAATTAATCCACTCATTAGATTAAGGTTCTTATAACCCAATTCTACCTCTAAACTTTCTTGCATTATCTTACACATGAGCTTTTGGGAGGCACACCATACCTAAACCACATCATTTCACCACTGGTTCCCAAATGCTCATGCCCATCTCACAATGCAAAATATATTTAGTCCATTTTCAAGAATCCCCATAGTCTACCAATTCCAGTGTCGCCTAGAAGTGCAAGTCCAAAGGATCCTCTGAGTTTTCATAGAAACTCTTAGATGATTTCCACTGTAAAAATAAAAACAAGTTACATATACCCCATACATAAGAGCACAGAGTAAACACTTCCATTCCAAAAGGGAGCATAGAAAGAAGGAATGGGACCAAAGGAAGACCAAAATACAGCTGCGCAAACAAATCCTATAGCTCCACATTCAGCATCTGGGACACATGGGATCATGATATTATCTCTGAATGTCTTGGGTAGCTCTGCCCCTATGGCCTTTCTGATTCCAGCCCAGATGGCCTCACTATTGGCTTGTTTCCATTTCATTGTTGCAACTTTCCTCAGCAGATGTCCCTTGGTCCTGGCATCTCTTCATCTTGGAGGTCTCCACCACAGTTTCAGTTTCTTTCTCAAATCTGTATACATCACCCTCTCAGGGGTAGTCAGCAGGGACTCAGACCCTGCTACACATTGCCTGGCCTCCCAGGCCTTCCTTTGAAATCTTGGTGGAAACCTCCATGAACCTCTAACTCCAACACCCTACGTTCATACAGAACTAGCACCACATGGTTGGTGCCAAGGTCTGCTATCATCTCAAGCCTTTAGGACTGTGCTTGCAGCAGCCTCTGAGTACTTGGGTGGCTGAGCACAGTAAAAACAAACAAACAAAAAAACACAAAAAAACCTCCTAGGCCACCCTTGTGCAAGTAGATTCCCCCATGGGCTCTTCTCAAATAAATTTTTACTTTTATACCCGTTAGCCTGTGATGTGTGTGGTCTAGCCAATTTCTGAGATGTCCTTTTGCCATCTTTCCTATTGTCTCTGTAAAATATTTAGTGTCTCATTAGCAGCTATAATGTTTTTAACAGCCATGTACTGCTTAGCCCCAGATTCACTCACACTTTTCTGGCCATACTCCAAGTTTTTCAGATCCTTCTGCTCTGCTTTCTGCTCCTGATTTTCACAGTAAATTTGGCTAAAAGCCACCAGCAATATCTATTCTACCACCTGAGTGCTGTACTTCCTTGAAATTTCTACTGCCAGATGAACTAGTTCATCACTTAAATTCAGACTTTCAGAAAGTCTCGGGACATGGATAAGAGGTAGACAACTTCTTTGGTAGAGCAAAACATGAATGAACTATTGTCCAGTTTCCAAGAGTCCTCCTTCCCTCTCATGAGCCCAATCTTTACTGTCCACAGTCCCATGTACATTCTGGTCTTCTGAGCTCCCACCAGAATTGCCCATTAATCTCCACTTACAGCATTCTAAAGCTTTTTCAGATTGCTTAGATAAACTTTCTAAAATTCCTCCCACAAACTCTAAATATCTTCAATAGTTTCTGAATCACATGGACAGGCTAGTGACAGCAAATGGTCCACTTTCAGTACCAAATTCTGTTTTAGTCAACTTTTTCACCACTGTGAACAAAGGACCTGATAAGAACAATTTTAGAGGCAGAAAAGTTTTTTTTGGAGATCACAATTTCAAACGTCTATAGATGGCTGACTTAATTGCTTTGGCCCCAAGATGAGACAGAATATCCTGGAGGAAAGGTGTGGAGGAGGAAAGCAGCTCAGGTTATGATAATCATGAAGGAGAGAGAGAGAAGGGAGGGAGGGAGTGGGTAGGGAGAGAGAAATAAAGAGAAAGAAAGTGCTCTCCCCTCAAAGACACATCCCCAGTTACTTACCTTGTTCACCTACATACTACTGCCTACAATTATAGCCCAATTAATCCATATTAGTGTATTAATGCACTGATTAGATTGAGGCTCTTATAACCCAATCATTTTTACCTCTAGATTTTTTGCATTGTCTCACACATGAGCATTTTGTAACACCTCATATATAAACCTTAATAGTTGTTTTGTCAGAAAACAAAATTTCAATGTATTGCGTTTTAAACAGATCTAATTGTTGTATTAGCCATTCTTGAACCAGGCAGCATTCAGTTTACAAGACAGAAAGGAATGCTGATGAACTCAGCAGAGTAGGTAGGTTTTGTAAGCAGAAAAAGCTGACATAACCAAAAGCGAATTAGTCATTTCAAAGTTTTTTGTTTCATAGAGAATCTTGATGGCTTAATGGGATTTGGCTATCATTACTAACTTCTTGGAAGGTCAAATATTACGAATAAACTGCTTAGATTTCATTTTGGTGATGTGGAACCTTAGAAAGAGTGACTGAATTTTGGGTTGGTTTGTTGGGGCCTAGTGCAAGAGTTCATTCAAAATCAGTGATCTCCCATAAATTTTACTTAACAGTTTCCAGACTAATAGTTCAGGTAGGTCCTAAAGGACTGAGAACATTGAGTTAGTCAATAGTAGAAGAAACAAGGAGAAGTGGAATTCTTCATTCTACAAATCCACAAAAGGATGCTGAAGATTCAGGGTAGACAAATTCCATGAACTATTGTGCTGATCCTCAAACATATTTGTTCACGTACCACCTCAGTGTTGTGGTTTAGATAAGAAGTGTCTCCCTAGAATTAATGTGTGGGTCAATGCAATACTTGTTTGGAGGTGAAATGATTAGATTGTGAAAGTTGTAACCTAATCAGTGAATTAATGAATTAACTGGGTGGTAACTCTAGGTAGGTGGGGAGTGGCTGGAGGAGGTAGGTCATTGGAGGTGTGCCTTTGGGGTTTATATTTTGTCCCTTATGAGTGGAGCTCTCTTTCTCTGCTTCCTGATTGTAATTTCCTGAACTGCTTTCCCCCTTCTTGCCCTTCTCCTTAAATGTTATGCTTCACTTTGGGCCCAGAGCTATCGAGTTGGTCATCAGTAGACAGAGGCTGCTGAAATTGTGACTGCCAAAATAAACTTTTCCTCATTTAAAATTGTTCCTGTTAGGTCTTTTGGTCACAGCAATGAGAAAACGAAAACACTCAGTAAAGGAAATATATGGTGTAAATATATATATATGTATATATATAATATATATCTTTGCAAGTTGCAAACATTGTACTGAATTAATGTTAAGAGACTTTCTTTGTGGTGCAGGGGAATGAACCCAGGGCTTTGTGCTTGCAAGGCAAGCACTCTATCACCTGAGCTATATCCCCAGCTCGAGAAAACTTTAAAGAAGTTTTTTAACATGCATAATGATTAGTAAAATTTTTACTAATTTTTTCAGTCCATTAGTAAACTGATGGACTGAATGTTGTCTCATAGTTTTTAATATTCCTGAAAATATTATAGTAGTTTATTTTCATGGTCTAGATGTTTGGTATTTAAAATATTTTTCAAATCATGGTGACTTCATTCTACCATTAGCCAGTTTCTAAAGGAGGAAATACATTTTTGTGGTGAGATTGATGGTTAACAAAATGAATGCTAATCCATTTTAACTGCTTAATTTTGATTGTTTGTGGCTTATTTCTCCTTAGACCCAACTGTATGAGTACTTTTCAAACTGCTATCACAACAACCTATTAGCGAATTATAACACTCATAATAACCATTATTTTTAAGTAAAAATAAGACAAAATATTGCAGTATATTTCTAGTAAATATTGCTTTGAAAAGTTCTTATTGTGCTTATATATCTCTTTTTCTATCCATATATATTTATATGTCTATATATACCTACCTAAATACTAAACCATGGTGTGAAGTGTGGCGTTCAAACACTTTTAAAAGTGTAATGGTGTAAAATTTGATCATTTCCTTTTACCCAGGACATGTAGCCCTTTGCCTTGAACCATGAGAAGGAGAAATGTAAAGTCTACTATTTTCTTTGTACTTGCATTATTAGGCATTATTTTGGACCCTTGATTCCTTTGCACAGAACTTTATAAACCACACTTGTGTATTGTGTGAGAGTTCCCTTGGTTACAACAAAAGAATACAAACTTTAAATTCACTTACTAAGGACATATCAACTGCAACATAGAAATGTATTGCAGGTGCCCTGACTGACCCCTTGATGATTTCTTTTCCTTGGGAAATTTCTGGTAACATACCTGGTTCTTGAACTTTAGCCATAGTGACCAAGAGAGGGCCCCAGTAGTAATCTTTCTATGACCTAATTAGCAAAGGTTTCTTCTGTCTCACTTTCTTAAGACAAAAAATGCATTTGAATAGAAGTGCAAATATTTTCATCCATACCCCAAAGTGTCATGTCTTTTGGAGCATGTCCCCTTCTTTGTAGACATTGACTCCCTGGCCTGCTGGCCAGGGGTTGCAGCTACCCCTGCCTTCTGTTGTGATCTCACCTCACACAATGCATTTTCTTATCCACTGCTCTAGTGTAACCACACGGAACATACCAAACAAGTTTCTGCTTCAAGACATTTTCACCGGTGATTCCTATGATTAAAATCCACATGAGGCTTTCTCCTTGCCATCTTGCAGGTCTTTCCCCATAAGACACTTCCTTGAAGAGGCCTTCCCTGAATGCTTTGCATATTACATACCCCCTTTTCTTTATTCATAGGCCTCATCAATTCCATTACTGTCTCTTGTTTGTTTTCACAGAGATTATCACTAATTAATGCCCCCTGCACTCTACTTTAATATTCTCTACTTGCCTCTACTGTTCACCTCTGTATCTCCAGAGTGCTATCCATGCACAATTGTATGTATTTGGAAAGATTCAGAGAATAACTCAACACAATCCTGCCTCTCTGCTTTACTTGGATCAGTCCCTTATGATCTAGTCGTATTTGTTTCTAAAAGCAGTTTCTCCCCATGGCATGATTTGGCAGAGACATTGTGTTAGGAAAGATGGGGTGACAGAAAGTGAGCCAAAGGCTGTGAGAACTCTCTGGAAGAAACATGCATGACTCAGAGTCTTGAGAAACCTTAGGCTCATGTATACTAATGAAATTTCTAGGTCACCTAGGAGTTTGGAAGCACAAACCTACAAATACAGATATGTTGTTCTATTAGTGCTACAAGAGATTGTAATTTTCTGTCTCAAGATACTTTCTATGAACAGAAATTTGATTTCCAACTGGAGATGTTTTCTTAAGACACAATTAGGAGACATAGCAAAGTTTTAACCCTATAGACAAAATACTGCAATCTGAACTTGGAGTCAACCATATCAGCTGTGGCAGAATTATCTACCATCCTACTTCATGTCTCAGATTAATAAAGAAATATGTAGATAAATACAGCAAGTAACAGAAGCTATGTCTGGCCTGACTTTTGATTTAGAAAACTATGGCCCATAAGTCAATTCCAGACCACCACCACTTTTTGTATATAAATTTTGATGAAACACTGTTATGATTATTTGTTTAGATATTATCTCAAATACTACAGCAACAGAGCTGAATAGGTACAACAGAGACTATAGAAGCACAAAACCTAAAATGTTTACGTCTGGCCCCTTATAGGAGAAGTTTGCTGAACCCTAGGCTGGAGAAAGTCACTTCACTTCTCTAGGCATTGATTTTGATCTTTGTAAAAATGAGTTGAATAGAGTTATTAGTGTTTGAGATCCTCTTCAGAGATCACATTTGAATTCCCTGTAATTTAAGACACTACATCCTTAAAGAAATATAAGCTGATGCTGACTGAAGGATATACTTACTTCAGAACACATGCAATTTTGAGAAGTTAAATCCTCATTGAATGGATGAAAAGATTTACCACATATATTGTGAAGACATTGAGTATTCCAGGTTGAGTTCATTTCTGTGGGTAGGTGTTTAAGTGCTTGGAGCAATCAATTCTTTATGCTGCCTAGTGTCTTTTGCCTGTTTTTCCCAGGGTCCTTAGTAATTGTACAGGAACTCTAAGAACTCCAATAAATGGGTTCACTTACAATCTATAATGCTTTAAATGTGGGTCCAAAATATTTAGTTAGAAGTAAAAAAAATTTAATATAACATTAAAATGGCAATTGAATTTCTTTGATTGCTGTGAGGTCATTTATGGGCCACATACAAAAACCATTAGTCATTATCACAGGAGAAAACCTTGTAAGAAAAATTTGTCTTCACTAAATTAGAATCAATTATATTATCTTGTTTGTTTTTTGTCTTGGTTTAAATAATAATTGCTTAAGCAAATAAAAACCTCATGGATATCTTTACAAGATCATTAGGTCTGTAAATTTTTAAGAGATAAAATTTACATTGGACATTTCTTCCTGTACATATCATTTTCTTCTCTATTACTACTGACTGTACCCTATATCATGGTTCACATAATATGATTATCACCATCAAATCATGTAGTCAAGGGTTGCTAATAAACAGCCTAAAAATAAGTAAAATACATTAAATTGTTATATGAAGATAAACAGTGAGTTGCAATTCAGGCACTCTCTCCTTCATTCATTAAACATTTGTTTTGAGTGTTTACTATATAGCACTTTTTCACCAGAACCTGGAAAAGCTCAGTTTTATATTATACAGATCTATTTAAATTTAGAAGCTTCATGCCATGATCCCCCTTGATCACTGCAAAGGTCAGTAGAGTATCAGATCTAGGATTCTGTTCACTTCTTCAGTTTGTGTGAGAATTTCCTGGAGGAATACCAGAATGGTTGAAGGAAGAAGAAATCCCAGCCTGGCAATGCTCAGAGATGCTCCATCTTCCCCCAGGTGAGATTCTATATGTGGGTATTGGCATAGTTGGAGAAAGCTAGGAATCTTGTTGATCTGAGAGAAGAACAGAGCGAAAGGGCAGTGACATGGTGTTGGGGCAGGACAACCTCTGCATATAACTCTATCTCCCAAACCCCAACAGGAGACTGGATTTTCAGTTCACAGTTTACATAATGCCCAGTTAACTCTGCTGCTTGGCAATACCACACTCACAACCAAACTCAAAGATCTGCTTTTCCCTTGAAAGATGAAGTGATAAAACCAGGGGTATATGAAATATGAAAATCCTTTGCAAATCTTCCTTCACAGTTCCATGGTGATCTGACAGTAGTAGAAAATAGCATCTTGGACTTGGATTAGGTAACCCTTTGCCATTGAACAAGAAATTCTCTGAGCCCTAACATCCTTATGTGTGAAATAAGGGAATTGGACTACATTGTCGTTGAAGTCTTACTCAGTTCTTACTTGCTATAGTTTTGGGACTTAGACTCCCAAGTAATTCAGTTTATTCATGGCTTATGCTTCAGAAATATCACAGTAGCAGATGCTGTCATGGCAGTACCTGCTCACATCCTCTTGGCACTCACCATCTCTGCTGGCTTTTGCTGCAAACACCTATTACTCTCTACCAGAGGCATTTAGCTGGCTTCCAAGACACACTTGGCAGGATATGCATAGGAGTTCAAATCCCCAGGAGCTGTCCTCAATTAATGCCAAATGTGAATTTAAGAAAGCATCTTTGTCCCTTGGGGGAGACTTCTGAAGTTGTTTCTCACCTACCCATAGCAGTAACTTGGTTAATTCACACTGTGTTGGCTTCTTTTTTTCTCTCTCTTTTGTTACCTCCAAATGAAGCAGATGCACTGAGATCCTTATCTCAGGGTCTTATTCTGGGAAAACCCAACTGAAGACCAGGCCAACCAAGTTGCTGTGATTCATCAGTAACATGTATTAATTCACAGTGGGCAATTCCTTGAGGAATGTATTTTATTTGCCCCCATGAGGGTTTCCAGAATTTGTAAATAAAAATATAGGACTCCAGTTAAATTTGAATTTAAGATAACATAATTATTTAGTATATGTCCTGTCTCAAATATTGCATAAGATTATAGATAGACTAAAAATATTCCTTGTTTATTTGAAATTTAGATAAGGTAATAGGAGTCCTTTATTTTATTTGTCTTCTCTAGTTCAAACTCTCATTGAGGGCCTTGAGCATTGCACCTACACTGAATTCCAGAGCTGGAGAAGGTGAGGGGGAGTTGGGACTGCTCAGAAGATATAGAGTATGGAGGGAGAAAAGCACACCTAAATAACAGTGTCCAGGGATAAAGATGGTTGAAGAATGAAATAGTAGATGTCTGTGGGCTGGTGGATGAGGAAGTATCAATTTAAAGGACTCAGGCAGTGGGACAAATACAAGGTATAACAAAACTGCAACCAGAGGTATCAACATTGTTACCTAACTTGGGTTGTTCATTTCTGTAGCCCTACTGTCTAGTGTAGTACCCTGCTCATTTTTGGTTCTTAGTAAACATTGAGTGAATAATGATAGGAAAGGAAGATTGAAGGAAATTTGACATTCTTTCTCTGTGGGTTTTATGGAAAATGGTGCCCACTGAAAAATATCCAGGGCAATGACTTACATATGACTTAATATTTTGAGCAATGACTTACACCTGATTATATATGTATAGAAAATATTAATTAGTCTGTGAATTTAAATATGAGCTTTTGTAATTCTTTACTTATTTTTTCATTGCAGGTATAATTCAACTTAAATCTTTTGTGACTAGACAGGTATTTGAATGCCACTTATATGTTCAAAGCTAAATTACTTAATAGTCAACTTATCTGAACCTTGAACAATATTATTGAAGCATTTAGATTGAGAGAGTTTTCAGAAGACTAATCAATTTACATTTTTAATTATATTTCCTTTTATTTATTCTATAAAGGCATAAAAGGGAGGATAAAAATTTCAAAATCTCATTCTAGGTTCATTAATTCTAACTGTAGGTTCAAAGCTAAAAAAAGGTTGTTTTTCTCCTCAACAACTTATGTGGTATCTTACTTGCTCTTTTACAGAGAAAACTAAGGGGCATAGAAAAATAAATGGCAGAACATAGATAACACAAAAGTAGTGCCAACTTTTTCTCAGTTTTTTTGTGACTAGAGAAAAACAACTTTACAAAACAGCAAGCAGGCTATTCCCCAAAAGGTAGTTTTAACTTAACATCATTTATTCTATGAATGGTGTGTTGTTTTAAATGAGCATATTCACCTGTGCTAACACGCTATCAGCCACATGAGAAGAGCAGTAATCTATACCATGAGAGAATCAGTTATTTAGACCAAATCTCTGTAAAATATATTTTTAAAATATAAGAGGTAAAAAAAAGGTACAGAAGTGGAGGATAATGTAAAACAACAAGTAATGGGATAGGATGTTGTGAAATTAGAACCCACATTCATTGTTGGTGGGAATACTGTAGTCACTATGGAAAACACTTTGGACAGTTCTTCAAATATTAACCTTAGAAATTCCATATGAGATGGCAAATGTGTTCCTAGGGATATGGCCAAAAAGCCCCAACTTTTCTGAAGCATAAAATGTTTTCTCTACATCCCACATTGGACTGTTTAAGAACACTTACCTCCTAAGATCATGAACAAGGCAAGGATTTCCACTGTCACTACTGATCTTTAACATTCTCTTCAAGGTTCTAATCAGTACCTTAAGGCAAAGAAAAAATGGATTGGAAATGGGAGAAGTAAAGTAGATTTCATTTGTAGATTACATGATCATCTATTTAGAAAATCCTAAAGCCCTACTAGAACAACAAGTTTAGAAAAATTACAGTACAATGTCGCTATAAGGATGAATAATCAGAAACTGAAATTAAAAGGAAAACATATAATACCATAAGGAAACATGAGATGCTTAGGGATAAATTTACCTAATGATGTGTCACATCTATACATAGAACACTATGAAATATTGCTGAGGGAAATTAAAACAGACCTAAATGAACAGAGATATTGTATCTATGAAGACTCAATATAATTTAGATGTCAATCCACCTTATGTACACATTCAACACAATTACAATTCATTTCTGGCAGGATCTATTGTAAACTACATGAAAAATTCATATAGAAATACAAAGAAACTATAATAATCTAAACAACTTTGAAAAAGAAGAACAAAGTTGGAGGGCTTATATTACTTGATTTCTAGGCTACAGTTACTAAGATATTGTGTTATTTGTGAAAAGGATTGATATACAGCTTAATGGAGTCCAGAAATACACCTACACATATATGGTCAATTCATTTGAAGCAAAGATACCAAGACAGTTCAATGTGGAATGGATAGTATGTTCAACAAATAATGCTGGAACAAATAGATAGCCAAGTTTGAGAAAATGAATCTCCATGCATACCATAAGCCATCTATAAAAGTTAAAGTAGAATATAAGCTTGAATGTAGGAGTTACAGCTAAAAAATACCTTGACGACAAAGTAGGGGAAACTCTTACTGACCTTGACTTTGACAAATATTTTAAAATAAGACACAAAATTAAAAAATTATTAAAGATGAAAGCAGATAAATTGGACTTGGTCAAAAATTAAAGAGATGCTTTTCAAAAGACACATGAATATGAAAAGACAAGTAGGAAAATATGTTAATAAAATGTATTCAACAAAAGACTTATATGTGGATTATATAAGACACTTCTACAACTCAATGTCATGAGCACAATTTAATTAAAAAGATACTTAATGAAAGAAAGTACATTGAGAGAAAATACATGAAAAGTAACTGAAATAACAAGATAAACAGCAAGGAGAATCATCAAGGGAATTCAGGTATACTGGGAACAAGGATGAAGTACATGTAAAGTGTGCTCCCAAGCCTGGTGTTTGTAAGTCAAAGACTGCCTGCAATCATTACACTAAAATCGAAGTGACATGGGAAACTAAATTAAGGATCACCAGAGACCTTTCTCTGTTTTTCTTTTTCATTTTTTGGGGAGTGATGGGAACTGGGAATTGAACCCAGGGCTGATTTACCACTAAGCTATATCCCAGTCTTTTAATTTTTTTAGTTTTTTGAGACAGTGGCTCACTAGGTGGCTGAGGCTGGTCTCAAATTTGCAATCCTTCTTTCTCAGCCTCCCAAATTGCTGGGATTATAGGTGTGCACCACCATGCCCAGTCACCAGAGACCTTCCTAAAATTCCCAGATAACAATTTTCTTTTGAGTTAAAGACAGATGCTTTCCAGTTCCATGACCCTTGAGCCTCTAGCCAATGAGTCTGATAGACAGTGTTAATGTTTAAACTCAGAAAATATACTTTCATTGCCCATATGTGTTAAATAAGAAAGTAGCATATTCTCTGATTGAAGTTTGAGCATAAATAACCACATGTGACTCATTTTACAAAGTAAGGGGGAAGTAGTCATTGAAAACACTCCCTCTGAGAAATGGAGTATGACTTCCTTAAGAATGAAAGTGGCTGTATATGGGATTTAAAATCTCAGTTAATATGCCCACCTGAAAAGCCTCACTTAATGTTTTTATCCTCCTTGAATCAGAGGCCAAAAAAAGAAACATATTTTAAGTAGATATATTTCTTCACTTTTATATAATAACAATTTATTGAACTATTACACTGTGTGTCCCATGTCAAGCACTGCATGATAGTGGTTTCTTTGTGGGGAGGGTTGTTTTGTTTTTGCTTTGAAGAACTTGCCGTCCAGTAGGGAAAAATTACTTATTTTGATTTTTATTATTGAAAGTCTGCTGTGGTTTGGCCCATTGTTCTAGGTTATATCTATGAACAAAGCAGACAAAACTTGTTACCCTTATGGGCTTGGATCTACCAGAGATAGCACAAATAACTGTGATATAATGTAGAATGAGATAGCAATTTGTACAGAGAAATAGAGTCTTCAGAATTAATGAAGAGGGGAGAGTCATTCCCTTGGTGAAAGTATAAGACATCATGGGAGGTGAGTGATGCACTGGATGTGTAAGGAAAAATTAGTTTTGGTCCAGAAGAAGGAAAATGTTTTTCTAGTGGGAGAAAGAGGGAAAAAAATGTTTGAAGGTTGAAAATAATCGGGAGCTAATTGGCATTCCTTAAGCTAATTGGCCCTGAAAGTATGAGTACAGGAAGAAAGGAAGGAAGGGACAGAAAATAGGCTGAAGAGAGAAGACAGGGGCCTTGAATGTCAGGCTGAGGATTAAGGACATTATCCAAACAGTTTTGAATAATTCTTAATGCCTTCCTTAGAGGACTATAAAATTATTTTCTCAACTAAAAGAAAATATTCTTATTTCTCTATTAGCCAGCCCAAAAGGAATAATTATGTTTATTAGTAATTTTAAAGATCCACAATTAAGGACTGGGGTTGTGGCTCAGTAGCAGTGCACTTGCCCAGCATGTGTGAGGCACTGGGTTCGATTCTCAGCACCACATATAAATAAATGAATATAATAAAGATATATCAATATCCAAAAATATTTTTTAAAGACCTGTAATTAAATTGTACCTTTAATTGTTTAAACTAGGCAAAACTATCTAATTTTATGTAAAAAAAATTAAATGAATGAAATTTTTTCAAATTGGCTGCTCATGGATGTTTCCTTTTTATTTTTTAGTACTAGGAATTTAACCCAGGGGTGCTTTACCACTGAGTCACAACCCCAGCCCTTTTTTTGCATTTTTTTAGAGGCAGGGTCTCACTGAGTTGCTTAGGGCTTCACTAAGTTGCTGAGGCTGGCTTTGAACTCTATCCTCGTGTTTCAGTTATAGAGCCACTGGAATTACAGGTATGCACCACTGCACCTGACTAATGGATGTTTCCTTTATCATCTCTACACACACATATATACACACACCCTTCTTTCAATATAGGGACATGTGATCTAAGTCTTTTGTATTTGCTGTCAGCAGGCAGGCCATTTGGTAGGTATAAATGATGTAAAAAAATCAGTATTCCTGTTGATAACTTTCAACATTATTAAGGAATGAGTGTTTCCAAGTTAAAAAAGGAAAAGTCCACAATTTACAGCCAAGAAGTAGAGCTGGAAAATACAAGTCTAGAAATCTAAGTCTCTAGAAATAAGAGTCTTGGTTTCTTGTACTTTCTGCTTCCTAGCCCTTGCTCTCACCATTGTAGGTCTCTGAGCACCCTGGGTATTTCACAAGCAGGAAGATTCTTCTCTCTAGAATCCAGTCCCTAGAAGGGAGCACAGTTCACCCATCTGAGACCATTGTTCTGCTATGCTAACATCTCTTTTAGCCCTTCTTTTCTCAAAGAAAATGGGATACAGAATCTCTTTTCTGCCCACTCAGTTCCCTTTCCTATAAGAACTTCAAATCACAAATCTCAGCCCTTCAGTGAGTGACCACATTAATCTCCAAAATAAGCCTGGAGTGGACAGAAAGTCATGTTGATGCAGTTTACCACTTGAGGAATTCACTTTCCTTTTGACCACCCCCATTCCCAAGACAAATTCCATTCTGCATTGTTTCTCCCTCTGGCATGCTATTCTTCTTAATAAAGAAGAATGTGGACTTGCTGAACTGCACATTTGCTTGTGAAATTATCCACCTATTTTTCTCAGTTTGGGAGTTAAATAGACTGCTGTTAGTATATTTAATTGAAAAGAGTCCCCCCTCCCTTTTTTGCAGGAAACTAAAGCTCTTAAGGAAGCATCCCAGCTGGGATGGGTTAAGCTTACACAACTCAGTTGGAGATATATGTCCTCATTATATCTGCCTTGATTTGCTTTGCTGTCAAAGATCAGCTAGGAGTAGTTTGGCAGAACAGACCCTTTTTGCAATAAAATGACAGAAACCAAGGTAAAATAAAGAATGTATGATGAAAGAGAAATGAACGTATTCCTAATATGTTTTTGAAATTGAAAACTTTGGTTGTGAGAGCTTTGGCCAATGTCACTAGAGATTTAATATTCCCCTACTTTAAATGTGCCTCCATTTTGACAAGTCTAACTACCTGTGCTTGGGCATATGAGTCCTATGTTTCACCCAAAGCCTGGACTATTTCCTTACCATCTGCCTTGGGAATGAGTCCATCTCAGATGTAACATTCCCATGGGACATCACAGTAATATTCATCCTCTTTTGAGCAATTGTACTAAAAATGGGTCCTGAGCAATGGTTTCAACTGGGGGTGATTCTGCTTCTCAAGAGCTATTTGTCAGTGTCTGAAGGCATTTTTTGATTATTACAAAGAAAAAGGTACTACTGGTATCTACTGAGGTGAGCCAAGGATGCTATTAAACAGCCTATAATGCACAGCACAGCCCCCTACAACAAAGAAGTATCTAGCTCAAAAAGTCAATAATGTCAAGGTTAAGATATTCTGATCTAAAGAAAAAGAGGCATTCCATATCACCCATTAGAGTATGCCTCAAATGTCCCCTGCTATGGGAAGCCAATGCCTTCTAAAGTCTGGATAAGCATTTTCCCACTGAGTTTAAATTTCTGGGTAGAATCGAGCATTAAAATTGGCAGCTTTCAAATAGCTTAAGGTAGATGTGTTAAATCTCAAATTTGGATGAAACCCAAGAAAGCCAGGGGAGATGTTAAGCAGCACTTTGAAATCTAGGAGGGAAGTGAGAATTATGTGCAGGTGGCTTCATTTCAGCTTAGAGCGCCAAATATCCTATAGGGAATTCTCTCATTGGAAGGAGCAAATTACTCATTTTCATCAGAGGTAAATGCTGAAACTGCAGTGTGGTCTCTTCAAACCTTCAGAAGTTGTCACTTTATTCCCAGTGTAATATCACTTCAATTTTAACTGCATGGGGTGTCTGATTTGGAAGGGTCAGTGGAAGAACTGTGATCAAAGTCCTTGTTTCTGGACTTGTCCATTTCTGTATTTCATGGCGAATCTGATTTTTTTTTCTTAAATTAGTAGCATGTGCACCTTTGGTAATAGTCAGAAAAAATGTTCCTGGTAATAATTTTAAAATGACAGAGCTACTCCTTTTTTGCATCCTCAAATCTCTCAAAGCATGTGATTGTTTAAGTATATCTGGTTTCCAAGTAGCTGAGTGATGAAATATGATTGGCCTCTCAGTATCGATTCCTCCTCTCCTTCCTCTCACACTCTTCTTGGATAGCATTTGTTTGTTAGAATACAATCATTTTTCTTATAAAAGAATAAAGAAAAGGATTCTTTCTTTTCCTCCTCAGGAAAAAGGTGAGCTGTTTGGGTTTCCTACCATGGAGGAGGATCTTGAAGGAGAAAATTGGCAGACTTTCTCCATTCCCTGGGGCTTCAACAAGGCATCAGAGGATGAAGGAGAACATATTTGCCAGTGAGTAATGGTCTTTCAGTAAAAATATCAGGGTTCTCGTTGTTTTCTGAGATTAGCTTGTACTTTTCAGTGGGGTGAATTTATATGGTCAAGAATTGAAAGCTGTGTTGCAGAATTATAAAAGAATGATGCATTTGATAAAAAGGTTAGAATTGTTCAGACAATTCTAATGTTTATAAAGAATATTGGAATCGAGGCAGGAATAGCCTGTAAGACAGACACTACTTCTGTTGTTTATTTCCTTAAGAATAAATGTCCAGAGACACTTTTGAGAAAAGAGAAACTGCTTTTAGCTGCTTGTTCTTATATGTGGCATGATAATGGGCTATAATTCACAGTAAACTTTTGACTGCACTTTTTGCAAGGGAAATTGGATTGTGCTCTTTATTTCCTTTTAAAATGGTATCTTCTCCATGACAAATTTTATCTGTCAGAATGAAAAGTTTTGATTTTTAAACAAAAAGTACTATGTTAGCTATGCAAATTTGTTTTTATTTAATTGCTTCTTTATGTTCATTGGTCTTGATAAATAACTCTTTCTCATTTGAAAAGAAACACAATTTTATAGAAAGTTCATATTACTGCTGAGTGACTTAGATTTTTATAAATGTAATTTTTTCCTTGGGGCTGTCTAACTTTCAAATATGAGAAATTCATCAGTAATGCATACACTTTGAAACACCGGTTGGAAAGTTTCCAGTTCTGCTATTTAATGTTTTCTCATTAATCACTGGCACTGTATTATAAGCCACTTATGAATTTGTTTAAATGATATTCTTTCAGTAGATTCTATGAGTATTGAGTATTTAAATATTTCAATAAGAACATTATGTGCAGGTCCAAGTATAGAGAAACTGCCACAGGCTAAAGCTCTCCAAATTCATAAAAATCATTGCCCTTGACTTTTACTACTTGAGACTTTGAGCCAAGTAGGTTTGTGTTGCTATAATTTTCCATGACAATAATTACTTAGTGGCACTATTTGTTTAGAACAGTTTTAATATGGGAACAAGTGAAACCTCCTTCTGCTACGCAGCTCACTGTAAGGAAAAATTAAAATAGATATTCTATGGCACTAAAACACATGGGTCTGACATTTTGAAACTAGCTACTGTGTGCGTGTGACATAATTTCATTGGATAAATTTTCTTTTTAGCATACAAATTTCCCCCCTAATTTCATGCTTCAAGGGTGAAATGACTGGGTATTTGGGATATAGAAAATGACCACTTATAACATGGGATTCTGGCATTTGTGACTCTTATCTTGCTCAGCCAGTAGCATTCAAAGAAATAGATTCAGCTCCAAGCTCAGTGAAGCATATTGTTTATGGGTTTGGAAGAGAGTAGGTAACAAAAAAAGATTAGAAATATTCTAAATCAAAATACTAAGGCCAAACCACTGAACTCCAGTTCACTACTTTTTTTGGTGTTAGTTTTAATTCCATGTATCTAGTGAAAGGTCTTGTTGTGTCTTCTTTTATTAGCATTAGTGCTAGATATGTCTCTAAAGACAGAAGTTCTTTGTTTTCTCTGCATGCAGTTAATCATTTGATAGTCATTAGATGATTCAGATTAGTATTTATTTTTGTCTTTTATACATAAATACTATTAAATTTTTATGAATCAACATAAAAAGCAACTATTATTATAAATTCAGCTCAGGCTTCCAGAACAGGATGCTCTGAAGTGGTAATAAGTAAATGTGCTTCAAGATTCAATGTAGGGGTTTAATTCTCAGAGAGCCAGAAGTGATAATATTCCAGTTTTCTCAGCTGAGTCCCACCTCTGCTGCTGACTGACTTCACAGGAATAAAGACCTAAATCCTTAGTCTGTCCTTCAGTCAGTCAGTCCTCATAGTCCTCCATCCATGTGCTTTATGAGTGATCTGAAGGAGTTATCATAAGACTGATGTGAAGAAAATGGTTTTCCTTCTTGAAGATTTATAATTCTTAAAAATTAAAACAGCTGATTTCGGTGGTTTGATATTGATTAAAGAAAGAGCAGCTAGTCCCTTTGCTTGGTAAATCAGCTACATAGAATGGTTAGGACCATGGTTTCTGGAACTAGTCTGACCTTAGTGTGTATCTTGGTGCCCTCACTTACTTATTGGATGTATGATGAAATTTTCAGCTTCGTTAAAACTCAGGTTCCACATTTGTGAAATGAGGAGAATCCCTACCTCAGAGGGTTGTGGGGAACAAGTGAATCACTATAAGAGCAGCTCCTCGTACATTATCTGGCTCATCCAATGACCTGGTTTCTGGTGGTATTCCTTATTGTTAATGCTAATACTGGTAAGAGTACAGCCTTTCACAATCTTGTTCGAAAGTCTTCAAGTTCAGTTTGAGTGAAAAGTATAGATTAAATGGCTATAACAGTATTCTAAAAGAAAGAATAATTTGTTTGGGCTTTGAGAAGAGGAGGGAGTACAGGAGAGCAAGAGTGAGTATAATAAGTTAAACTTTTTCAATTTCTTTTTTTAAACACAAAACTTAGTGAAGGTATAATGAAAATAGGACCCATTATTAGTAGATTTTAAAAGCAAAAGTAAAAAATGAGATGAGCTAATTTCAGTTTAATAAATATTTACTGAGAACCTACCACTGTGCAAAGTGCTGGAATTTGGAGATAAAGACAAGGCTACAATGAGATGCCACACTACACCTCATAGAAAGGCTAAAATAAAAATGCTGTCAATGCCAAGTGCTGGCAGGAATGTGGAAAAACTGAAACTGTCACACATTGCCAGAACAATTTACTAGCAAAATGAGACAGCTAGCTTGGACATAGTTTGGCAGTTTGTCATACTGCTGAACATATATTTGCTATAAGATCCATATGATCCCACTCCTGGATATTTCCTCTAGAAAAATGAAAACTTAATTTCACTCAAAACCTTTCCATCATGTTTTTACAACTTCGTGAAAACTTTCTCAGACTGGAAACACCCACATATCCTAATATCCTTCAGTGAATGAATGGACAAACTGTGTTAAATCCTCATAGTAGAAAACAGCTAAAAAATAAAAAAAGAACATATTGATATATACAACACATTAGATGAATGTCAAAGGCATTTTGCTGAATGAAATAAGGTGATTTCAAAAGATCACATACAGTATGCTCCATTTATATAACATTCTTAAAAAGATAAAACTGCAATGACATAGAACAGATCAGTAGGTGTCAAGGGTTAGGAATTGAGTGAGAGTGTGACAGCATGTTCCTATCCTGATTGGAATTCTGCATCCTGATTGTAGTCATGGTTATACAACTATACATATTTGGTAAAGTTTTAGAACTGTTCACCAGAAAAGTCAATTTTGCTTTATGATAATGAAAAACATGAAAAATAAAAAAATATAATTTCTTGCCCTTGAGAATTTCATAGATTGAGGGACAATTTCAAACAATTATAATACAGTGGAGTGAACATCATGAAGACTTGCTTAGAACAGAGCTTCTACCCGGTGTGACATGCCATGCTGGTATGCCATGAATGGATGATAGATGTACCCAGATGTTGCTGTGCAAGGATTGTGGGGGCCAGAAACCCAGGCCATATGCTTAGGGCTATGTGCAGTCTTGTCCATCTACCCTCAATGATTTTCTATGTTTTCTAAAATATAAACAAATTTGGAAAAAGTGCTGACTTAAGTGCAATCAATGGTAAGGAACACTGCATGACTGATTGGGATACCAGGGAAAGACTTCATAGTGGAAGTGGAAGACATGAAGTCTTTCCCACTGCCCTGGGAATGAAATGATAAGGTGATAACCTGGCTAAAAGAGGGTTTTCCCTGGGGACAGGGAGAACATTTCAGCAAAGCATCCCTTCCTGGGAAAGGCATAGAGGAATGAAAGGGTGGGACGTGAATACCTCTAGGGTATTTAAGATTACAGGAGTATAAAGTAGGAGCAGGGGCTGGAGAGATGGGCTTACAGATGACCTTATATAAGAGATTGGCATTTTGTTCTGATAGTAGATTCTGATCATTAGAAGCTGATGAGGATGAAGCAGCAGAGAGCAGGCTGGAGGGATGATATATTGTGAGGAGGTATATGGTTTGGTCTTAACTGTCAAGTGTTCTCTTAATGGATGGCAATATTCATTCTTTCATCAATTATTATTTCATTCACTAACTCTTTCCTGAGCACTCACTAAATGCCAGGCACTCTTTTAGTTCCTAAGAATCCAAATGATGAAACAAAGGTCCAGCTCTTATGAAGCCAATATTTTAAGGTCTGAATAAGCAAAACACTGGAAAATGTATTACTTTATAAAGTGTCTCTACAACATCCAGTTAACAATATCTAGTAGATGGTAGCTGTGAAGAGCAGTAGTCTGTGCTGAAAATACAATTAGGGGCCATTGACACAAAGACAGAAATGGGAGCCTTAGAATTTGTTAAGTAATATATATTTTACCGTAATTCTCAAGGATTTTCCATAAGGACTTGTCTTTATGTGAGAATTAGAGAGATGTCATCTAGTTTATGCAATAATCTCAAGAGTGCTTATCTACCCATACTCTTTTTGTTATAATATTCTGGTAATGAACTCCTGATGTTCCTAGAAGAGACTCTCTTAAAATTAATATATAGTTCTGACATGCAGATGATTATACTAAGCTCTAGGGGGAGGGGAATTAATAGTAGACCTGGTCCCTGTTCTGGAAATTCTTGTAATCTATAAGGAAAGATCACCCCTGTATACTTTATGAATGTTCATGCCACTTGAGCACAGCCATAAGCAAACAAGCAGAAATTCTAGGCTGTGAAGAAGACTTAATTCTCCAGGATGTACATAGTAAAGCAGTCATCAAGTACCCTTCCAAAAGGAGTATGTTCTGAAGTCAGTTACTGATGATGAATTCACAGTGACTTGGAATGGCATAAACCCAATTTTTGGGTTTGACTTTGAATAATGTAGACGAGCAGTTGGTGTTTCATTTTAGTGAACAAAATTGGCCAGCTGTGTTGTTAGAGCTATTGTGACTCAAGTACCTTTTGATGTACCATATTGAGGAAGCCTGAAAAACAAACCATTAAAATTCCAGCTGTTCTGATAACTAGGAAATAAAAGAAAATGGATTATGTTTTCTTCATCCTAAGGCCTCATATGCCCTGTGTTGGAACTGGGATAAATTAAGGTTCAGAGGTGGAGCAGTAAAGGGGTAGAGTTTAGGAACCTTCTAGCAGGGGAAAACACCCATGGCAGGGAGCCATTTACTTATCCTTGTCTTCAGCTCATAATAGACTTTTGGTCCTTCTAAGCTGAATGACTGCTTATTTGGGGGGACACCATGGACATCTTAAGTGTGTGGTCTACATGTCATGTTAATTCGTTTCAACTTTAAAAATTACCATGGTTCTACTTGTTTATATTCAGTAAAGATTTATACTTACTCAACTACATATTTAACTTATTTCCTTTTTCCTTATGATAATTGAAGGTATATACATCTCTGCTATTTTGAAGGTGTCTTGATTGCACTCAGTTTCATTAATCAGCATCATGTTGGATACTAGAGGGAAGGAGGAGGAAATTATGTATCATTCTCAGTTCCATACTGCATAGGAAGTCTTCAAATAAATTCCTAATAGTTCTTCACCATAGAATATTCATTTGCTAATATTCATATGATAATTTTCCTTTGAATTGTTCATTTTAAGAGACACTTGAGATGCCTTTTGAGACTTAGTTCTAATAGACTTTAAAAGATCTTTATTGTCATTTATTTTTAAATTCTTATGCTTGTAAAAATTTATAAAATGCTGAAATGTATAAAGTAGCAAGTGAAATCTGTATAAGGAAAGAGAAGTTAAGTATAGAATAAGGACTAAGGATGTCTGTTATGTGTACAAGTTGGTAATGAATTTGGTAATGAAACATCAATTTCACATTTTGGTGGGGCCCTTTTGACAAGTGACTTGTTTCTAAATTGCTGAGCAATAGTGTTCCTTGCATCGAGGGGTTCATCAAAATAGCTGCATCAAAACCACTGAGTTGTTCCACTTTGTGTATATCCCCAAAAGAATTGAAAGCAGGATCTTGAAGAGGTATATGTACACCCATGTTTATAGCAGTATAATTTGCAATTACAGCCACAAGGTAGATGAATGGATAAGCAAAATGTAGCCCTCCTTCATCCAAGGGGAATATTTTCCAAGATCTCTGGTAGACTCCTTAAACCTCAGGTAGTCCCAAACCCTATACATATATTTTTTTCCTATACATACATATATATGATAAAGTTTAATTTGCAATTAGGCACATTAAGAGATCAATGACATTAATAATAAAGCAGACTAAATACAACAATATACTGTAATAAAAGTTATTTGAAGCCCATCAATTGTTTATTTCTAGAATTATCCATTTAATATTCTTGGACCATAGTTGATTATACATAGCTAAAACTATGAAAAGTGTAATAGTGGATAAAGGGCTACTACTGAATATACACACAATGTAATATTATCCAGGCTTAAAAAGAAGGAAATTCTGATGTGTGTTCTAACATGGATGAACCTTGTGGACATTATCCACAGTGAAATGAGCCTGGCACAAAAAAGCAAATACTGTATGATTGCACTTATATGAGGCCAAAAGTAAAATGTTGATTGCCAGGGTCTGAGGGAAGTAGTCATGAGGAATTGTTTAGTAGGTGTACCATCACAATTTTACCAGATGAAAGTACTCTGGACATTGGTTGCACAGCAATGTGAATAAACTTAACAATATTGAGCTATGAGTAAAACAATGGCTAAGATGACACATTTTATGTTATGTGCATTTAAACACAATTAAATTTGTTTAACGTTTAAAATAAAGCCCTTGTGTCAAAATGCCCTTCTTGGGTGTGTATATCACCTATACAAACAAAACTTTTTTTCCCAGTGCTGTGTGACCTGATGTGTTACTGTTGTCATACTCTTTGTTTTCCAATGTCTTCAAAGCAGGGGGCTTCAGGAGTAGATTTTGGGGATCCAAGAGTTTCTGGATACTTTTTGCAAATTCTTATCTATTTGAGCATTTTTCTGAGGGAAAGGGCCCATCGCTTCCTTCAGTTTCTCAGAGTAGAATTTGCCCTCCTACCATTCCCCCCAAAGTCTTAGAAATACTACCTGATATACTGCTTCAATTCAATACACCTTATTAATTTAACTGTGTGTATAGATCTCATTAACTGTGGATGAAAGGTATTATTTAAAAGTTTGAGCTGAATGTGTACCCAAAGACAGCAAAATTGTATTAAGTTTCATTAACATTATTGATTATTCCATCTATATTTTCAGTAGCTGAAATGATTTTATGGCCAAAAAATTGTTAAACAAAATTATTAAGCCTCTGTTAAATGCCCAGATTAGAGAGCAGTTATTCTGCAGGGCTGTACACAACCCTGAGGCGTCCTATTGGTTAGCTTCTCAATTTTTCCCACATTTATCAGGAAGAGGTAACCAATGGTAACTGATGCTTTCAACTCCATCCATCTGTGCTCCATGTTCATAGCTTTCTTCCAATATGCACCCCAGTTTTCTAAAAATATTTAAGGTGATGACTGAGGGATTTTCTACTGTTTCAATAAAGTGGATTTGCAGAAAGAAATAGTTGGGAGATCTGTTGGAATTACAGAGAGGAGATAGATTTAAACAAACTATTTTTTTTTCCTCCTGGTTACAAAGCACAGACAAACTCAGTGCTTTGCAAAGTAGAGGTGGCAGAAGGTCTTTCCCCCAGGCAATTTGATTGCACCGGAAGGATGCTTCTCTGACAGTGATTGTGCTTTGTCCTTTCTGACCCCACTCCCAGGTGAAGATTGTTATCCTCTATTAGAGATAATTGCTGACAGATTTGAACACAATCCTCTCAGGGGATGGAAGATAATGGGTTGTAAATTCTGTGTCTTTAATATGTTTGCCTGGGAAGACCATCTTCCTCTCAATGCAGAGCTCAAACCCCCAAATCAAGGAATATACCCACACATATACACAAAGTCAGCTCTAGTAGTCATGTTTTAATTTTTTGTTGGGTTATTTTTCTTATGGTATTCCTCTATTTTATTATATGATGTGTTATTTTCTGATAATTGTATCTCAGTACCAACCCTGCTATCTGATTCAGAACTCTTATGCTGCTTCCTTCCCTGGAATGTTCTGTCACTCCTGTCACTGTTTGAATGTCTCCTTGTGGGAGTGATCTTTCCTGACCATATTCCTTAGATGTCATTCCTGATGAACCTGTAGTTTTCTTCTACTACTTAGAATCATATAGCATTTTCAAAAACAGGAAACAGATACTCAAAGGTAGGTCATTAAGTAACTTTCTCAGATCACACATTCCTGTACACAGAGAACTAGAATTCAAACCTCGAATTTTCTGACTCTAAACTCCACACTCATATTTATTGTATTATGCCCACTTGCAACTGCCATATGGCACTGGTGAAGTAGTCTAAATGTTTAGAGGAAGAAACTGTTAGAAGGGAGCTGTGGCATGTGGCTGGCTTGGTGAGCTGTCACTTCTCTCCTGACGCCTCCCACTCCCAACTTGCCTAAAGTGAAGAGGCTGGCACGGGTGGGTGACAGATGGCATAGCCCTGCTCTGCCGTATGTGTGCTGCTCCCTGTTCCCGAGAGCACAGCTGCCTGAGATGGGCCTTGCCAGTTGGGCAGTTGCCTCTTGGGGTGTCTCCAAAGGCCATTGCTCACAGAGTATAGTCCAACATTTTCTCTGCTTCCTTTTCTACACACATCTTCCCTCTGCTTCTTGGGTCTCCACCTGGGGCAGAGAGCCCTGTTTGGACTCTGAGAGGGAGCCGATACTAAACCTTGAGCTGAACATAACAGGTGGCCTTTGGACAAAGCTCTTCTAAAACTGTAGGAGTCAAAGGAAGGAGCAGGGAACAGTTCCTCCTGGATTCCCTCTTCTGGGAGGATTTGGCAACTGCCAGAGCTTCCTCCCAACAGCTGTGCGTGGGATGGAAAGGCAATTTCCTCCTTGCTGTTCCCTTTCCAGGAATGAGAGGAGAAAGAATGAGGAATGAGGAACAAATGCAAAGCAAGGGCACTCCTCTTCCTAGACCCAGAAGCAGTGTGTAGGGGCCAAGAAAGAAAGCTTGAGAATCCTTCCACATTGGAAGAAAAGAGAGCAATGTTTATGTTTGTTTTGGTTGAGTCAGCACATTGTGCCACCACAGTGAAGACTTCACAATTGACATCTTACACTGCATTTGCAGAATTATGCTAACCCAGGTATGCTAGCTCAATTACCATCTCTGCATTTAAATCAGTGTGTTATTATTTTCCTTGGGTAAGTTATTGAGCTTGCTAAGACCCAGGGTTCTCATTTACAAAATGGGAGTAATATCTCCATATAGGGTTGCTCTGAGAAATAAATGACATAATATATTATAAGGTATTATATAGCCCATTGACTGGCATTTAATACATATTTGATCAATGTTATTTAGTAGCATTAAAACCTTTGTGAAGTAGAAACTTTGTCTTACCCACTGTTGTATTCCCAGCTCCAAGAACAGATCCTGCCATAGCAGTACTCAGTAATTATTCGATGAATGAATGACTTAATGAATAAATGAACAAATTCTATATTTCAACAGTTATTTTTATGCTTCATCAGATGAATTAGGAGTATAGAGTTGAGCTTTTAGGGGTGGGTGTGTTTGTGTGTGTGTATGTGTGTGAGATTTTATGTATATATAGAATGTTCATGTATGGACATATATGGAGGTAGACAGAGATTTTGGGTACTATTCAGTTGGTTAGAAATGATACTGCTAGGTAAATGGATGATGTTGGAGACTGTTATGCTAAGTGAGATCAGCCAATCCCAAAAATCCAAAGGCCAAATGGTCTCTCTGATAAGTGAATGATGATGAATTATGGGGGGGGAGGGTGGCTAGAATGGAGGAAGGATAGATAGCATAGAGGGAAGGGAGGGGTGGGGCTGGGGTGGGGGGGCAAGAATAATAACAGAATGAGACAGACATCATTGCCCTGTGTACATGTATGAATGCACAGATGGTGTGACTCTACTTTGTGTACAACCAGTGAAACAATAGCTGTACTCCATTTCTTATTATAAATAAAATAGCTTTCCAAGAAAAAAAAAAGAAATGATACTGCATGTTTTTCCTGGACTGACCAATCTATCTAGTTTCCTTCCTTCCTTTTCTAAATTCTTATTTTGGTTTCTGTGTCAAAATCCTGCCACAGAACATGCCTAATTTGATCTCTTTCATGGTCAGAGTTGGAAAGAGGAAACTGGATAGAAACCCAAGGTCTTTGACAACCAGAATTGTATAGTCATTCTGCTCCAAATATGGTCTGTCAATAATGCACTCACTTTTGTTTTAATTAAAATTAAGCACAATCATTCCACAGTCTTCCTTGGGTGGGTGAACAGTCTTGGAGAGAGGAATTCCGCCTGATCTTGGCCTGTTGGATTTTTCAGTTCTAAAGAAAAAGATTTGATCCTTCATTTTCTAAATATTTCCAGCTGCTTTTGTTAAGAGTTGGAGGGAATTGAGTAAAGATCTTAGAATAGATTGCTTTCTTATGTCTAAGTTATCATGTTTTTCCTGAAAGGATGGTTTTATAACAAGAATTGTGCATATAGTGTGTCCTTACAGAAATGAGACTTGGGGTGGGTCTCTACTTAAAGATTTGTTTCAGAATCAAAAAGAACTTTCTCTATTTAACATAACTGGATCTCAATATTTTTTCAAAATTCCTAACCTAGTGTATACCAGGTTATTCATTTATTATTTTGTTAACCTTTTTAAATTTTAGAATAATTTTAGATTTATAAAGAAGTTGTAAAGATCACAGAGTTTCCATGCAGTTTCTCATTCAATTAATTTCCACCATTGTTAGCATCTTAGATCTTAATGGTACATTGGTCCATTACTATTAACTAAGTTCCAGACTTTGTTTAGACTTCACTTGTTTCTCTATTACTTCTTTTTCTGTTCCAGGAACCCATTGTAGATACCATGTTGTATTTAGTTGGCCTATCATGTCAGTCTTCTCTGATATATGTCTGATATATTTTTCATTTTCCATGACCTCAATGGAATTTGCAAATAGTGGCCAAGAGTATATTTACTTTTTAAAAAATTTCAAGCTAATTTACAATAAAGGGGGCCTAGGGAAGAATAGAGTTACTTTATATTAGGTAGAGGGGAGTGAAGGGAGGGGAAGGGGTGTGGAGTAGGAAGGATAGTAGAGTGAAACAGACATTATTACCTCATGTACATATATGACTGCATGACCAATGTGATCCTCCAACTGTACAACCAGAAAAGTGAGCAATTACACTCCATTTATGTATGATCTATCAAAATGTATAAATGCATTTTACTGTCATGTACAACTAATTAGAACAAATAAAAATTAATAAAAAGTTTCAAGTATATTCTAATTGTAAAGGGTGCTATAGTTAAGAACACCTTCCTATAGAAATGTTTAGGCCTGCATTTTGGTTATACATATGTATTATTTCCTGAATTCTTAAAAGTTTTATTAAGATTTGTTACTGCCTGTTAAGTATCTATGACATTCTAGTGATCAATAATTTGGTTTTGGTTAGGGAAGAAAATACATTTATCTTTAATATAAGGCAATATAAACTTGAGCTTGAATAATTAACCATATTGAAATGCATTATTTGAATAAAATGCTTTAAGAATCTTTGGTTAACTAAATTTTTATGGTTTGGATAAGGACAGTAATCACACTAAGTGCTCACTATAAGTGAGACACTACTATCAGTGAGTTAATTGTAACTCAGATGGTTTTTGGGGTGTCAACTTAGCTAGGCTCAATTGCAGTCCAAGGATTCCATTCGATGGAGTTCTGTTTATGGTCAGGGTGAGCTAAAAGGAATATTCCCTAGAGAGTGAGAGGAGGAAAGGGAAGCAGTGACCATTTTGCAGAACATGTGTCTTATCCACATTATTCAACCAAACACTAATCTGGATGCTGTTTGAAGAGATTTTGTAGATGTAATTAAGATCCATATTCAGTTGGCTTTGAGTCAATAAAAAGAGTGATTATCCTAGGTGGACCTGACCTAATCAGCCAGAGACGTTTAAAAAAAGAAGGCTTAGGCATTTGAGTTCTGACATGTCCCGAGCAAGCCTACATGTGTGCCTGTGCAGGGGCAGCCTGCTTGTGATCTTCCGTTCCTGGTTGCCTGCATTCTGGATATTGGACTTTATAAACAAACCACACAATTGTGTAAGCTGTTTTTTACATTTTT
This sequence comes from Glaucomys volans, assembly GCA_020662805.1. Lineage (NCBI taxonomy): Eukaryota > Metazoa > Chordata > Mammalia > Rodentia > Sciuridae > Glaucomys > Glaucomys volans. The sequence goes on along the minus strand of JAJEJO010005109.1, from coordinate 886,854 downwards.
CAGTTGTAGATGGACACCATACCTTTATTTCATTTATTAATTTTTATTTATTAAATTTGCTGAGGATCAAACCCAGTGCCTCATCTGTGCTAGGTAAGTGCTCTAAAACTTAGCTACAACCCTAGTCCTATACTAATTCTTTATAATAAATCCATATATAATCTAGTTCTGTTGTTCTGTTGGAAACATGACTGAAAGTCTTATATGAGAGTGCTGTTTCCATTTTTATGTAAAGAAACTGAAGCACAGTGAGATTAAATGACTTTCCCAAGATCACATGATCAATAAATGACAGCTGGAATTCAAACCCATGGAGTTCAGTTCCAAAGCTCTTTAGTGATATATGATACTGACTTTTGAAGAGGCATTGTCATGTAAAAATAAAAGAAACCAGTAGCAACAATGATTTATCCACAGTAGTGTCTCAACCCTGGGTGCACACTAAAATGTCATGGGGATCTGTAGAAATCTTAGTGCCCAAGGTGAACCTCAGCTCAGTTATACCAGACTCTCTGCAAATGGGACTTGAATATACGTTTTTTTTTTTCTTAAAGTTTTCCACAAGGTTCCAATGTGTAACCAAATCTAAAATTTGCCATTTTAGATAAACAGCATGCCTCAAACTTCAATGTGTATAAAACTCACTCAGGGTTCATGTTAAAATATAGGTTGTAACTTAGTAGGTGTAGTTGGGGCAGAGATTCTGCATCTAGAAGTGGCATTCCCTCGGTAGTACTGATGCTTTTGGTCCAGGGACTACACATGGGAAGCAAGGCTCTGGAGTGTGTGTCAAAGTAAAGAATATTTGAGAGGAGAGGAGAGAGACCAAACCTGCCTGATGTGGAGTTCAAGCTGGGAGTGGAAATGGGGGTTTAAGAAGCTTCATCAGGGAAAGGTTTTAGAGCCTCTTCAAAAAAATTTAAACTCAAAGAACTAAAAAGGGCCCCCAAATGATTTTTTTGGACTAGATAATCCTACTCTTGCTTGTACAACAAATAAGAGTAGAGCACAGTAGAGTATTAATAATAATACTCTGCCATTTGGAGCCAGACAATTTTCTGCTGGGCTTGTCTATGCATTGGAGAATGTTGAGCAGTATCCCTGTACCCTACCAATGGATGCCCCAACTCCTCCTGCTCTTGTAACAACAAAAATATCTCCAGGGGTGTAACTCAGTGTTGGAATGCTTGCCTAGTATGTGTGAGGACCTGGGTTTGGCTCCAAGTACTGCAAAGATACATATGTATATTATATTCAGAATAGCCAAATATATCCTGTGGGGCAAAGTTTCACCAGTTGAGAATCACTGGAATAGACTGAAAACTAACACAGGGCTTTTGAACTAAGTTCTAAGATCAAATGTTTTAGAGCATTCATGAAAACTATTAGTAAGAAATAATGAATGAAAGGCAGATGCAGTAATGACTCTGGATAACAGGGAACAGTTGGCTTAGGGGGAGAATGAAATGAGGACAGTGGAACTTGGTTACATTCAATTTAATTAATATCACCTTATTAATATCAGGAAGGATTTTTCAGAACTTCTAAATAGGAAGTTAAGGGAGACTGAAACAAGACTACCTGGCTGCTAATGGTAACATCACAAAGACAAGGGGATAAGAAGATAAACTCTTATTACATGCAGGTTCATTTTACATTGTGTTAATACTGGGGAAGTCTCAGCCTTTTAGTCTTCCATTAGCTGCCTACCCAGGGCCTATGTGCCTTATTGTTCTAGAAACCTCTCAACCATGTAATAGGTAGAGCTCTACCTCACATAACTTGTTTTCTTTCTGTATCTGGGTCAATGTTTATGGGTTCTGACAGAGTTGTATAAGCATCCTGAGATTCTATAGTCTTCTTAAATTCACTATTTATGTTTTCCACCTGAATCCCTTTTACAGTATTTTTATCCCCTCTGATCAGGCTACTTTTCTGCTTTAGGTGAATATATGACAGTTCAAGGATTCTTTCCTGTAAAGGTACTGTCCCATCTTGATGGTCTTCTGTGCAATTGCTCAACCTGGGGCCTCCAGCTATTGCGTTCTGAGTGATTTCCTCTGTGTAATTGGCAGACACCGTTCTTGAGCTCTTTAGGTTATCATAGTTTCAGGTAATCCAATTAGCTTTCCTAAATCTCAGTGGCATAATCAGGTATTTTAAAGAAGGGAATTCAAACTCAATCCCATTAGTTGCTTCTTCCAGCTGTGTTCCTTCCTCATCTTTTCACCTCTAGTACCAAACTGCAGCATTTTTAAAGAGGCCAGGGTGCTATAGTCTGAATGATTGTGTCCATCCAAAATGCATATGTTGAAACCTAATCACCAACTGGATGGTATTAGGAGGTGAGGTCATTGGAAGCCATTCCATCCTGCGGGCAGAGTGCTCATGAATGGGATTAGTGTCCTTATGAAAGGAATCCCTGAGAACTGCCCTGCCCTACCCACCATGTGAGAGCACAGCAGCAAAGGAAAGTTTATGAACCTAAAGAACTTCTCACCTTAACCTTGGATTTCTCAAGATTCTAGAACTGTGAAAAATACGTTTGTTTTTTTGTTTGTTTTTGGTAAGCTACCTACTTTATGCTATCTTGTTATCTTGTTATAGCACTCTGAATGGATTAAGAAACCAAATTGATACTAGGGGCCCTTGGCTATTTCATGTTAAGTGACCAGTAATAGTGCTTGTGGTCAAGCAATGACATGACAGTTAGCAGGTGACATGTGAATTGGACTGTGAACCATTTTCCCACTTAGACTCGTACATCTTGAACCTAAAGGTGCCACTGAGTCCCCTGAGCATCTTGGTAAAATGCAGAAGCTGATTCAGCAGGTCTGGGACAGGGCCTGGGATTCTGCATTTATAGCAAACTCCTAGAGGATGCCAGTGCTCCTGGTACCAGGATAGACAACATTTTGAGTAGTGAATATTCCCTTGGAGGTTTGGAAGGTGCTAAATTTAGTATCTGGATTGCTTAATATTCCCCTCACCCTGATTTCCTGGAAAAACCTTGATAATTACTGTTCCAGTATTCCACTTTAAAATCTGCTATGAGACATGGATGAATTGCACAAGCATTATGCTGAGCAAAAGAAGCCAGGCAAAAAGAGTACATACAGCATGATTCTTTTTATGGAAATTCTAGAACAGGTAAAACTAATCTAGAGTGATAGAAATCAGATCAGTTATTGGCTGGGTATGGGGTTAGTGATGATTGTGAGGTTGTCTAAATTTGTTAGGGGTGATAATGGTCCTTATCTCTTAAATAAAATACTGACATATTTACAAATACATTATATGAATCCAGGAATGGTCCCCAAAATAGTCTTTCAGCTGGGTGTAGTGGCACATTCCTGTAATCCTAGTGACTCAGAATGCTGATACAGGAGGATCACAAGTTTGAGGCCAGAGTCAGCAATTTAGGGAGACCTTCAGAAAATTAGTGAGGCCCTGTATCAAAATTTTAAAAAAGGGATGGGGATGTAGGTTAATGGTAAAGTACCCCTGAGTTAGATTCCCAGCACCAAACAAAACCAAACCAATCAAAACAAAATAGTCTTTCAGGGTAAATTTGTGGAGGTGTAGTTAAAATAAGAGTGACCACAGCCAGGTGCAGTGGCACACGCCTGTAATCCCAGTGGCTTGGGAGGCTGAGGCAGTCCTAGCAAATTAGTGAGGCCCTAGGCAACTTAGTGAGACCCTGTCTCAAAATAAAAGATAAAAAAAGGACTGGGGTTGTGGCTCAGTGGTTAAGTGCCTCTGGGTTCAATCCCTGATGCAAACAAAACAAAACAAAATAAAAAATGAAAAAACAGCTACAAGTGGATAATTGTTGAAGTTGGGTCTTGAGTATGTGGCTCACATTGGGCTATTTTCTATAGCACTGTATGTATATATTTCCAGAACACAAATGTAAAACCAAATAAAAAGTGAATTCAAAACAAAGGTGAATTTCAGCTAAATGTTTCTTCTCCCGATGAAAGTTTTTTATGAATGTAGGAGAGATTATCACAAAAGATTATTTTCCTTAATTTATCCAGTTACATTCAGTGTGAATAATGAGTATACATCAAGGAATAAAGACCCCCTTCCCAAGCTCCTACAGTCATGGCACTTGCATTGCAGTGCATAAAACAGGCAGTAGCTGATTATATAATGAATAAGTAAGTTCACTGTATACTAAGTTAGGTATATAAGTGCCACAGGAAAACTAGAGCAGTAAATGGAATTGGATGTGGTGGAAGGTGGGTGGAACAGGTGAGACTCATTGAGGAGTGGAATGCTTAGGCAGGTCTTCCTACATTCACTTAATTTGACTGTTATGTGAAAGAATTTTATGACTGGCTACTGGAGACATTAACATCAAGACCTAAAGGGTGTGAGTGATTTAGCCCATGTGAACAACCAAGGACAGAACATGGAGAAAGCCTCAGGTGGGAGCAGTGCAAAGTTCAAATGCAAAGGAAGAGGTCATTGTGATTGAGCGGTGTGTATGTGGTGATGGCAACAGGAAGAAAGGAGGTCAGCGTGCTGATGGTCTAGAACAGTCATCATGATGTTTATGACTTTTACTCTAGATGGAGGGTTTTGACCAGTGTGCAACCTGAGTGATGTGTTGAGAACAGACTCTAGAAGGTAAGGGTGAAGGGAAGGAGAACACACTAACTTTGTCCCCAGTGTCCTCTTTTGTATGCTGTGCGTAGATCACTTCATATCCTATTACTGGCAACTGAGGAAACACTTCTCTTTCCCAGGTTCACCCCTCCTGTCAGATATCCTTCAATTTGAAACACAGTGTAGAGCCCTGTCACCCAAGTGCAGTCCCTGGGCCAATAACATCAGCATCAGCATCACCTGGGAGGAGCTTCTGAGCTGCTCCATCAATAATCCAGGTGAGATCATAAAAAACAATAGGCAGGCAGGGTGATGGATATGCTAATTACTTGACTTATCACTTGTCATTGCATGCATATATCAAAATATCACATTATACTCCCAAAATGTACACAATTATGATTTGTTGATTAAAGTACTATTAATAAGAAAGAAAATAATAGTACAGGTGAGAGACTATGGGAGAGTCAGAGCAGGTGGAAGCTGTGGAGGTAGGGAGAAGCAGCTAGATTCTGAGAAATTTAGAAAGTAAAACTGTCAGGATTTCCTGGCCTGTTAGATGTGGGATGTGCGAATAACAGAGGGTGAGGGATGTCTCCAAGGTTTGAAGCCTGAGTAAGTGGAAAGATGGAATTGTCTTTGACATGGGTGTCCAAGTAAGAGTTTAAGGACTATTATACAAATCCTCCACTCTGCAGTGAACATAATAACTAACTTCCTTAGCACTGGATATTATGTTTGTATAATAGCTTCTTAAAAACTACAAAATGGCTTTTCTTTCAAATTGAATGTAAAATGGTGTTGAGGAATACAGGAAGTCAGAACTATAAATTTGCAGGGCATTTTGTGTGATGCTAGCAGGTAAATGCAATATGTTCTACATTCTTCTCTGTGGCATCCTAATTTTTCATGCCTAAAATGCATCTGGGTGATTGAGAATTTATTTGCTTTCTTTCAAGATGTGGCTGGTGACTGTAGCAAGAGGAATGTTGCAGAATAATTTGTTATTACAGAAGAAAATGACTGAAGAGTTTATCATAAACTAAAACCCAGCATCAATCCTAATCTTATTTTTACTTGCTGGAACTCAGGAATGATGCTGACTTACTTTGTAGCTGACACTTTGTGCTACCAGCTTAGCTTCTCCTTTTATTTATTTGGTCTTGCTTTTTCTTGTCACTCTATTGGCAGCTTTTTCTTTCTTTGCAAGAGAGCTAAGAATTAGGATTTAATGATAGATAATATAATATGATAATGATTATTTAGTCATTGTCACTCAGTTACCCAATTATACCTTCATTATTATAAGGAGGCTTGAATATCAGTCACATTCATTTAATTTGACTATTATGTGAAAGAATTTTTATGACTGGCTACTGGGTCAGTTTGTGCCAACAACAGAACACAATTCCAACTGGAGAGCATTTCTTCTTTTCACCAGTTTTGTTATTCACTATCAGTATAGCATTGTACTTCCCTCAGTAATTTTCTGCTATTAACAGAACCCTACAATAATACAAAAGTTTTGGGTATTAATGAATTCTCCAAATGTGTGGTCTTTGAAAAATACTATGTTAGTGATTCAGAGGTCCATGGTTCTGAACAATTTTCTGTAGATCAGTTTCTTTCAGTTCTGTCAGGAGCTGACTTCTTTGTTCCTTTTTTGCTTTTTCATCCAATTGTAAGCAATTCTATATAAAAGATAGAATAATTTGGCAGATATTAAATCACTATTTTATTCAGCTCAGGTGGCTATGACAGAATGCCATAGACTGAGTGGCCTAAATAACAAAGATTTATTTCTCACAGTTCTGGAGACTGAAAGTCCAAGATCAAGATGCCAACATACTTGTTTCATGGTACTCTCTTCCTGGATTAAGGATGACCAGCTTCTCACTGTGGCTTCACATAGTGTGGGGAGGGAGAATTAGTCCACCCTCCTGACCTCATCTAAATCTAATCACCTCCTAAAAGTCACATTAGGTTTAGAACATTAATATATGAATTTGGGGGGTGATTCAGTCCATCACATTGCCTTTCAATAGATTTGTTATATAACTTTTACTTTAGGAATCTGCTCTGTGGTTACTTGCACTTGGCATGGGAAATTATCTCTTAGAAAGGAAATAGCAGGGGCCTCTTATCTCCCTTTCATTCATGTGAGTTAGAATACCCAGAAGAGAAATGAAGGGCAGAGCAAAGAGCAAGGGTGAGAGCCAGGAGACTAGCTGAGACTAATTGCAGTAATCCAAGGGAGTGATGATGGAGGCTGGAATTTGTTGGAGATAGTAGATTCTGGATATATTTTCAATAGAAGGCTAACAAGATTTGCTGATGGCTAAATAGATGATGTGAGTGATGTATATCTGAAAGGTTCATGCCCTGGACAACTGGAAGAATATAGTCCACAGGCAATGTGTTCTTGGAGGCCTATAGTAGGAAAACTAAACTTTGGCAGAAAGAAGTGTCATTGAGTAGGAGATGACTGCCATTCTCCATTTCATATACAGTCTTTAACTGTGATTACTAACCTAATTGCCCACTGGATATTTTCCAAATCTTTCTAGCATATTAAAAATCCTAGTAAATAGAAATGATATGTGCTTATGTGTCAGTATTGAGCACAGACTTCAACCCCCAAATGGAATACATTGCTCTGATTTTTCTAAATTATAATATTTTTCAATTTTAATATTTATGCTAATATACTTTTATCAAAGAGCAAATTGAATAAAACTTTGGTTTAAGAGCAAATTAAAGCAGTCCACATTTACATACAATCTAAATTCCTTGAGCCAGATCATTGAACTATTCAGTGCAGCTATTGAATAATAAGACTGACATTTAATAAACTACACAGGAATGCATTCTTGGTTCTTTATAACTCAACTTCCTCTTCTCCAATTCAAATCTGAATCACAACTCTATTTAATTCAAGTTTCATCTTTAAAATCAAATGTTTTCTTGTTTAAAGACAGCACATATTTAAATTACAAATTTAAATGTTATCTAAGTATATTAGGAACCCAATACTTGAATCATAGTTATAAATTTAGATTCTATGTTCTTCAGTCAGAATTTCCTAGAAATTTCTCCTTGTAGCCAGTTAGCTAGGAAGGATTCATTTTGGGTGGGGATATTAATGACTGTTATTTTAAATCCTGTGCTATTTGAGGTTTAACATGTCCTGCTTTTTTGTGTCTGATTTTGAGGCTATTGTGTGAAATATCAGGATATTGTAGAAGCATTCTAAATTTTTTTGAAATGGTCACATTTATCCCCTCTGTCTTGCTTTCAAATAGGCTGGTGCAAATGGTCATCATCTGGTTTAAAGCACTTCCATTTTTATTTTTTGTAATGTCTATTTCAAGAACAAAACAGACAGAGCCCTCCATCATGAAAGGTAGATCCCATAAAGTACTGCCTTACTCACTGAGCTCAAATAATTGAGGAGAGATTTTGCCCCTAAGCTAAAGAAAGACTAAGAAGGGTATATATCTTTTTTTTTTTATCAAGTCCTTTTGATCCTTGATCCTTTTGGTTGAAGGGCAAGGGAAACTGTTAAAATGTTGGCTGCAAGGAAGGCAAGAACTTGAATTCATTTTAAGTTTCTCATTCCATTTTGTCCTACCAACCTCAAGTCAAGTGGTTTTACACAATTAACTGAAACAAATATCGTTTCCTGTTTTTCTCCTTGATTTCACCCTTATAGGAAGAAAGCTGGAATTGATTTTGCATCAGCCTTGACCTCAAAGACCCATGGGAGGCAAATGCACATCATCTACCTTTTTAGGAATATCAACAATGACCATCCTAGGACAGAGTCATTATTGATCCTTTGCTGTTTTCACTTTAATGTCTGAACTCTGAAGCCTTGACCTTGCACCTAGAGCCCTTGAGCTTTTATAAGATGCTTATTTGAAATGGTAAAATGGTATTATCAACATAAAGAAAACAAATATATTTTGGTCATAATAGAAAGAGCTCCTCCAAAAGCAAGACTGTGGAGTTTTTATTCTATTACTTTTTGTGGCAGATGTAGTTGATTATATCTACAATAGCATTTCCCCTTCTTCCTTGTCTTCAGGGACTCAATTTTATTCAGGTGATAATGTATACAACCCCAGAGGATGAGTGTAGACCAGTGATCTAAACTGGTAATCTAAATCAGTGCATGAAAATTCCATTTCCTTTGGGCAAACACTCCCTTTTCTAGCCCCTCTTGAATACTAGCTGGCCATATAACTTTTGGCCAATGAATAAGGATAAGACTGATGGGGGACATTCAGGAAATACTTCACTACTTGACAAGAGAGAGAGTTTGGAAGAACATTCCTAGACACTACATTTTCCTTCTCTTTATACTTGGGATGTGGTTGTAAGATTAATGTCTGGATCTGCAGCAGCCATCTTGTAACTATGAAGTTACAAACATAAGGCAAAAGGCTGAGGATGACAAAGGAGAGAGTTTTAAATGAGTTTAGGATCTTGGTGACATTGTCAATACAAGACATCAAATTAGGAATCTTCTTCCTTTGGTTATTTTGAGATAATAAAATATATTTATTATTCAAGTCTTCATTAATTTTTCTGTTCATTAGCAAGAAGCCTTATTGATTCAACTTCTGTCATCATATTCTTCAAGGAAATCATCCATTTACTCTACTTTGTATATATAAGGGCAGACCACCAGAAGTAACTGTATTTGGGGTTTAGTCTCAGAGCACTTATTTTTGAATGCCTACCTTCATCAGATACTGTGCTACATATTTGGAATATTAAGATTGATAATATGTGTTCCTAACACCAGAAGATCTTACAAAGAAGTGGGAGAGATTGGATTAAAATCATTAATTATGATAAAATGATAGAGTGTAGTAATAAAATAAAAGTATAGCAATAAAATAACTGAAAGTTATGGGTGCAAAAACTGGGGTCAGGGACTCCATTTTGTGAGACAAAGAAAGCTTCTAAACAGAAGCTTTACTGAAGTATAATTTTTAAAGAATGTTTAATTAAGATATAATTTATACACAATAAAATTAACTTATTTGTAGTATATACTTCATGTACATCTGAAATCAAGATGTGGATGGTTTACATCACTCCATAAAGTCAATCCTTTCCCCAGATCCTCTGGTTGTGGAAAATCCTGACCTGCATTCTCTCCAGATAGTCTTGCTTTTGCTACAAAGAGAAATCAATGTCCTTAGTTTCCCTTCATTTCTAAGGTTTGTTTTCTGGATATAGAATTTTTGGTCAGCAATTCCACCACCCTTTAAATATACTGCCTCACTGCCTTATGGCCTCCATTATCTCTGATAAGAAGTCAGGATTTTATTGTATTGTTTTTCCCATTGAATATAATGAGTCTTTTTTCTCTTGGTTTCAAGATTTTTCTTTTTCTGTGGCTTTTAACAGAATGACTATGTTGTTTCTAGGTGCAGAGCTCTTTGTGTGTATCCTGTTCAGGGTTTATTGAGCTTCTTGGGTCTATAGGTTAATGCATATTATCAAATTTGGGAAGGTTATGACAATTATTTATTCAAAATTGTTTTGTTTCTGTCTCTCCTATCCTTCTAGCAATCCCCGTATGTGTAGGTTGGTACACTTGATATTCTTCCACAGATCTCCAAGCCTCTGCTAATTTTTCTTCATTTTTTTCTCTGTATCATTTAGATTGGGTAATTCAAATGATCTATATAAAGTTTATTAATTCTTTCTCCTGCCATCTCAATTCACCTGCTAGGCGCATCCAGTGAATTCATAATTTCTCCCACTGTACTTTTCAAGTCCAGAGTTTTCCTTTGGTCATTCTAAAATATAGTTGCTATTATTATATTCATATTCCTTAATTCTTAAGTGATTGTCATATTTTAAGTCTTAAAGAAATACAGGTATCCTTAGTGCTTTGAACACATTTATAGTAACTGGAATGAAGTCTTTGCTGAATCAGGTACTAGGTACTCTTAGAGTCCATTTTTCATTTATTTTTACCCCTGTTGTTTTCCTGCTTCTTTGTAGCCTCATTTTTTATTACAGAAAACTGGATGCTTTTAATAATTATCTTAATCAGTTCAGGGTGACATTAACAATTACAATACACTGCATGACCTATAAACAACAGAAATTTGTTTCTCATAGTTCTGGAAGCTCAAAGTCCAAGATGAGTGTGCCGGCAGAGTTGGGTTCTGTTGAGGGTCATCCTCAGGCTTTTAGGCTGCAACCTTCTCATATCCTTATAGGATAGAGAGTAAGAAAGCTCTTGGAGTTTACTTTATAAGGGCAGTAATTTCTTTTTTTTTCTTTTTATCTAATTTTTTGATTCATTGAACACAAATGGAGTACAGCAATTGTTTTTCTGGTTGTACACAAAGTAGAGTTACCCCATCTGTGCATTCATATATGTACACAGGACAATGATGTCTGTCACACATTACTGTTATTATTCTTACCCCCCATCCTCAACCCCACCCCTCCCTTCCCTCTATGCTCTCTATCCTTTCTCCATTCTTGCCATCATTCCACCCCACATTACGCATCATCATTCACTTACCAGAGAGACCATTCGGCCTTTGGATTTTTGGGATTGGCTAATCTCACTTAGCATAAGAGTCTCCAACATCATCCATTTACCTACAAATGCCATAATTTTATTCTTCTTTATGGCTGAGTAATATTCCATTTTGTATATATACCACAGTTTCTTTATCCATTCATCTATTGAAGGATATCTAGGTTGGTTCCACAATCTACCTATTGTGAATTGAGCAGCTATGAACCTTGATGTGGCTGCATCACTGTAGTCATCTGATTTTAAGTCCTTTGGGTATAGGCCAAGGAGTGGGATAGCTGGGTCAAATGGTGGATCCATTCCAAATTTTCTAAGGAATGTCCACACTGCTTTCCAGAGTGGCTGCACCAACTTGCACTCCCACCAGCAATGTATGAGTGTATCCTTTTCCTCACATCCTCGCCAACACCTGTTGTTGCCTGTATTCTTAATAAAAGACATTCTAATTGGGGTAAGATGAAATCTTAAGGTGGTTTTGATTTGCATTTCTCTTATAATGAGGGATGTTGAACATTTTTTCATAAATCTGTTGATTGCTTGTAGATCTTCCTCTGTAAAGTGTCTGTTCATTTCCTTGGCCCATTTATTGATGGGTTATTAGTATTCTTGATGTAAAGATTTTTGAGCACTTTGTAGATTCTGGAGTTTAGTGCTCTATCTGAAGTGTGTGTGGCAAAGATTTTCTCCCACTCTGAAGGCTCTCTCTTCACATTGCTGGTTGTTTCCTTTGCTGAGAAAAAGCTTTTTAGTTTGACTCTATCCCAATCATTGAGTTCTGCTTTTATTTCTTGCGCTTTGGGAGTCATGTTAAGGAAATCTGGTCCTAGGCCAATGTGATGAAGATTTGGACCTATTTTCTCTTCTATTAGGTGCAGGGTCTCTGGTCTAATTTCTAGGTCCTTGATCCATTTTGAGTTGAGTCTTGTACTGGGTGAGAGATATGGGTTTAGTTTCATTTTGCTGCATATGGATTTCCAATTTTCCCAGCACATTTGTTGAAGAGGCTGTCTTTTCTCCATTGTATGTTTTTGGGTCCTTTGTCAAGTATGAGATACCTGTATTTATGTGGGTTTGTCTTTGTGTCCTCTATTCTGTACCATTGATCTACCTGTCTATTTTGGTGCCAATACCATGCTTTTTTTATTACTATTGCTCTGTAGTATAGTTGAAGGTCTGGTATTGTGATAGCCCCTGCTTCGCTCCTATTGCTAAGGATTGCTTTAGCTATTCTGGGTCTCTTATTCCTCCAAATGAATTTCATGATTGCTTGCTCTATTTCTATGAGGTCTGTCATTGGGATTTTAATTGGAATTGCATTGAATTTGTATAGCATTTTTGGTAGTATGGCCATTTGGACAATATTAATTCTGTGTATCCAAGAACATGGGAGATCTTTCCATCTTCTCAGATTCTCTTTAACTTCTTTCTTTAGTGTTCTGTAGTTCTCAGTGTAGAGGTCTTTCACTTCTTTTGTTAGATTGATTCCCAAGAATTTTATTTTTTTTTTAGGCTATTGTGAATGTGGTAGATTTCCTAATTTCTCTCTCAGAGGATGCATCACTTACGAATAAAAATGCATTAGATTTATGAGCATTAATTTTATATCCTGCTACTTTACTGAATTCATTTATGAGTTCCAGAAGTTTTCTGGTGAAATTCTTAGGGTCTTCTAAACAGAGAATCATGTCATCAGCAAATAGGGATAGTTTGAGCATTTATGAGACCTAACTTCCTCCCAAAGGCTCCACCACATAATGCCATCTTATTGTGGGGGAGGATAGGATTTCTTTTTCTTCTCTTTTTTTTTTTTTCGCTTTTTTAAACTTTAGTGTTTTTTTTTCCACATTTTTATTGATGCATTATAGCTGCACATAGTGGTGTGGAGGTAGGATTTCAACATGTGTATTTGTCGGGGATACAGACATTTGGTCCACTGAATAACATATTGTAGAAACTGAAGTTTCTTAGTTGTTTCCCTTTCTAGTTGCTCTTTTTGTTGATATCTCTCTCTCTCTCTCTCTCTCTCTCTCGTAATTTGCTTTGACTAATCTCTGGAATCTTTTCTACCCCTCACTCAGCTCTGTTTTGTGCCTATGCTGTCCATGTTGTTTCCTTTGCATTATTATTTTTATTGCTAGCTTGGTTTTCTATGGGTTATTCTTTTGTCTCTGTAGTTTAGTTGTCAGCCAATGATTAGACAGAAATTGTGCTGGAACAACTCATACCAATAAGGATTCTACTTTCTATTGATGGTCTTGTATGTGAGCATAGATGCATTTCTACATTTTAGGCATTTTTCAGTCTTCTTTAATTTTTTTTTGCTGAACTCTCTTGGATTGTTATTGCATGCATAAGCAGCCTCCCAGTTATCCAGGGATATCTGAAGAGATTGGACCCACTTGGGCCTGCCTTGTGCCCATACCTAGCCTCCTAATTAGTCAGGGATATGTGTAGGACTTCCTATACCTTCTCTGATTTCCATGTTAAATATCTGGCTTCTCAGCTGGTCTGTACCTCACTCCTAGTGGGAATGCAGACCCTTTTGTTTCTGAATAGAAGTTTTTTAGACTGGCAGCACTACTGGTAAAAGGTTTTTCACCTTCAACTCCAAATCAAGATAGCTCCATCTAGCAGTGAATGTCCCCAAAACATGATGTAAAGTGGCATTACTTTGCTGATCAGTCTGAGTGAGTGGATGGAGTTGTGTGGGAGGCACTATTTTACTCAATGTTCACCAGTTTTTCATGAATAAATACATCTCAATTTGTCATCTGTCTTTGGTTTACTGTGAGAGTCTTGAAATGGTTGTTGTTGGCAATTTTGTCCAGTTTTAAATTTGTGTTTTAAAGAGAGGATTCCTGACTATTTTACTGCTTTATAACTGAAAATTTTTCTTTTATATTAATTTTTTATTTGTTCTAATTAGTTATGCATGACAGTAGAATGCATTTTGACACATCATATATAAATGGAGTAGAACTTCCCATTCTTCTAGTTGTACATGATGTAGAGTTACACAGGTCATGTAATCATATATGCACATAGGGTAATAATATCTGATTCATTCTATTTTCATTCCTACCCCCCTGCCCACTCCCCTCTGTCTAATCCAAGGTACCTCTATCTTCCCCTCTTATTGTGAATTAGCATCCACATACATTGATTAGTTTTTTAGATGTTGAATCTCACATTACTAGAATCATACATTATCATGACACATTTTATGTGTATATATTGCTATATTTTATTTGCTAACATGTTATTAAGGATCTTCCTGTATGTGTTCATAAATGATACTGGTTTCTAGTATTCTTTTCATATTTTATCTTATTATTAGAGTAATGCATAAAATGAGTTGGACCTATTATCCCCATCTTTTTTATTCTGGGAAAGTTTATATAATTTATCTTATTTCTTCTTTGTCAAGAATATCTGTATAGTGATAATCTATTCTGCTTAAATGCCATAGCAGCATATTTTTGGCTCATTATTGGCAGTTTAGTCCAGAGGTTAGCAAACATTTTTTGTAAAGGGTTACATAATCAGTAAGTTAGGCTCTGCAGGGCAATATGTAAACAGATAAGCATGACTGAGCTCCGTTAAAACTTTATTTACAAAAACAGGTGGTAGACCTGATTTGGTCTGTGAGACATAATTTACTAACATGTCATGTAGATAGGAACTTCATTTTTTCCCTCCCCCAATTCAAATACTGAGGTTGTTCACCTCTGTTTGGTAACTGAGAGAAGCGAGAGGATATTCTTTGGGAAGATCACAGATTGAAATAGCTCTGATGAATGAAAGTGGTTAAATAGATGAGAGATTTTAGAATGGTTGTCCAAGCTAGTTTTGTATTCCTACAGTGAAAACAATATAGAGGTCAAGGTTAACAGAATCATTTTAAAAATTTACAAAACCTTGGGGATAATTAGAGAACCATAATTTTGGTGGACTGATAGGTACTGGCAACAGGGAGTTTTCTCTTATAGACAAAGCAAACAAAGAGGGCTGAGGATGTGTCTCAGTGGTGGAGTGCTTGCTTAGCAGGCAGAAGGCCCTGAGTTCAATCCCAGGCACCAAAAATGAAAACAATAAAAACAAAACAAAGACTAGATACTGGGTTAGCAAGAGCAAGCAAAGAGAAAAAGGAAGGCATCTGGGATGGTTTGCAGCTGGTAGATATTTTTGTGGTCCCATAGGACACATCATTTGGAGCACTGAGAGATATCATGATGCAATGATAGCAGGAGAGCCTGGGCTATAGTCCAGTTGATTTATAAGAGAATGCTCTTGAACCAGAAGTTATTTAAGCAACTAAGGGAAATAACTGAAGTGAACCAAAGTGATATCATAGCCAGATTTGGACAGAGAATGATGCAGGCATTCTCCATCATGCCTCAGGAGCCTTTAATTGTAGCAAGGAGGTGTTATCCTAGTTCTGTTTGTGGGTTTAACTGACTAGCTGGTTATCAGGATGAGAGTAGCAAGCACATAGAAAAGCCAGTTTTCACAATCTACTTCAACTGCAAGCACTGACTTCTCCTACCCAGAAAAGAGAAAGAACATGTCGTTTGGACCTTTTAATTGTACTTTGAAGCTAGAAGTGAAGTCAGGTTCTGTAAGACTCTGCTAGCGTCTTTCTTGCATTTTTACCTCTTAGTTTGAAGTTTTAGTGTAACCAGGTTGATCTCACATTTTTATATGTAGCTCAGCCTTGGAACGTTACCCTTGGAAACAGAAACTTTTGCTTCACACAGGATACACTTTATTCTTCCCTTAGAGATCAAAATAGATCATTTACCAAAGATATATTTTCCTCTCTGTCTTCTGTCTAAATGATTGACACAATGAACAGACAGTTTTAGCTTACTACTGCTTTCATAAGTTAGATAGCAAATGGCTTGTTGTGGTGATAACACATAAAAAACATAAAGGCTCAAATTCTTCCAAAAACAAGAACACCACTTAACACATGAGTCAAGTCTGGAAAGCCAGGAACTTATCTCAACCTGTGGAGGAAAGCAAATCCTATATGTACCTGGTGACAAAACAAGATTTGTAACTTTGCCTATGATTTTCTTTGTTGTTAAATAGACAACTTTAAAAAAACCCATCAATATTTGCAATTTTGAAAAAAAATATGTGAAAACATTCTGTTGTCCAATTACAACTGTAGGACATTAAAACCAATTTCTTCATTTCTGATACTTATAAAAGAATAAATGAAATTACAATAACACAGGCTCCTTCTAGACAATAGAAAAATGGAGAAAGGAATTACAGATCACCAGTTCTGTACCACAGCATGGGTATAGGTAATGTAATTTTATTATTTCATTTAATTTTGAGGCCATTGCCATTATGACCATTTTAGAGATTAGGAAACTAGTTAAAGGAAGTTAAGAAACTGACTTTTAAAGGGAGTACACAGCTTCTAATTGGTTTGAGATTTTTTAACCCATATTTTCTTCCAAAGTAAGCTTTATTTGGAGCTTTCTACTTTGTCTAGCCCGTATTTCACAGTACTTAGTGGGCCTGCACATTTTAGAGATAACTGGGTTATATTTATCTTTCTGGTACCCTACCCCCAAGATTCTAGTTCAGTTGTTTGGTAAGTACAATAAAAAATTTCCGTTTTCTCAGGCATGCCCTGTGATTGTGATACTGGAGCTGTCTGAAGATAACACCTTCAGGAGGACTGGTATTGACCAAGGGATCTCCATGGTGACTACAGATTAAATCACTTAGGAGGTTTTCAGTTACCAATTCTTGATACCTCAGCCCAGATTATCTGGGTTGGGACCAGGTACCAGTATTTAAATGTGAAGTCCTGCCCCCTCACAGTCATTCTGATGGACAGTGATGGTTGGGAATCAATGGTCCTGCTGATCTGATCTCAGTCTCATCACTGAGTGACTACCTAATCACTGGCAGTCCTTATTCCTCCATGGAAATCTCAGCTATTGAACTGTACCTTTAGATCTCTTCCAGAAACCTGAGCCTTAGATATTGGAAAACTAGTTGATATTAGAAGCATTGTTCATTTCCTTTCTAGAATTGAAAATTTAAATATCACTTTACCTTTGGAAAATAAGGAAAGACACAATATCCCCAGATAAGATTTTATTTTTTAGCACTTCCTGTAGAATAAGAATTGATAATTTCCCTGAAGCTGGGCTAAGGGCGGGGCATGGTGTTAGAGCACTTGACTAGCATGCAGGAGACCTTGGGATTCATCTCCAGCACTGCACACAAACAAACAAGCAAAACATTTCCTGAAGCTATGAAATAGAATGGGGAAAAAATGCAAAGGGTAAAGAAAGCAGAGTGAGTACTCTAAAGGGGATGAAACCCAAATCATGTTTCCTGTCTCAATGACACACCCAACAAACTCCAGTGAAAACAGAAATAGGAGAAAGAGAATGACGATATTTTTGCCATTGGCAAGTGTAATCATTTTAGCAAAAGTAGACTGTGAGTTTCCAATATGTCCTAGAATTCAAGTTCAGCTAGAATTCTGTGACTTGAAGAACATACATGGTTTCTAAAGATACAACTCTCTGTATTCCACAAATAGCTCTTGGATTAAATAATTCCAAATTTATGGAAAGTTCATAGATACATAAAGTAATTTTCCCTTCTTATTTAAAAGTTGAATACATCTACAGTGGAGAACTCATGGCATGTTGCATTTGATTAGTGTTTGCAGAGTGTCCTTCTATTATGATATCATTTGAGTACTAATTGGTAGGAATATGACTTTTTTGGAGAAGCAGTAGGCTACTCTGAGTTCCAACCAGGGGTTGAAAATTCAAATGCCTACAGGGGGCCAGGTGGGTAAACTGGAGAGGGGCATGGAGCAGATTTTAAATGAGAAGGGACAAAGGAAATATGGAAAATTTGAGCATGTGATTCCAGTCAGAAGGCATTCAAGTATTTTTTAAATACTGTGCAACCCAAGAGAACACATTGGAGGGCTTCTAAGACCAGTTGGTATCTTGTTGCATGTTTGTATGTTTATCTTTAAAGCCATAATCCTTTCAATTATTTGATAATTTTTTGCAGTTTTTAACATGCTGTTTGTTGCCAGGCTCTCCTTTCCCCCTGAGAAAGAAAACACAATTGGAAAAAAATAAACAGCTCTCTGAATTCTTTAAACTGTAGCAGCTGTGGCTAAGCATATGGGGGAAATTATTTATACAGATATTACTATTCTCTGTGTATTTCCCTGAGTGGGGAAAAAACCTTTTTTTCATGTATACGTTAAATAACATGGTGTAGACACAACATATGCTGCCTTTGTCACTTAGACATTTCACATTGAATTCTCAATAGTGTTCAGAAATTTAAATTGATTTAACTTCTCGATACAGATATCTCCCAAAGTTACTAAGAATAAATCTCCATAGGATATACATTTTTAGGGATAAAAGCTAAAAGGAACTTTCTAGAAACAGAACTTTCAGGATGTGCTTGACTTTATTGGAGTTGCTTCTTGCTTCGTATTCTTTGGCCCAATGTGCTAACCTTATAAATGTTATTAGATGTTGACCTTGTAAATATAAATAAAGATTGTCAATAAGTAAAATTGTATTTCTGAACATAGAGGTCAGATTCTCCTCTAAGCTGCATGAGGAACATTGTGAGCTTTCAGCATCAAAAAGCACAAAACAATATTTTGAGAAGCATTTTCAATTAGAGTGGTTAACCAAATTTTCTAATAATAGGGATTGTTCAGCACATGATATAAAATAACAACTCAGCAAAATAATACTGTCCCTCAGTTGAAGTGTTGAAAAGTCTGCTCATTCCCTCTCTCTCTCCATATATATATATATATATACACACACACATATATATATATATATACACATATATATATGTATATATGTACATATATATACACACACACAAATTTTTTTTGACCCTGGAGATTGAACCTAGGGGCACTCAACCACTGAGCCACATCCCCAACCCTATTTTGTATTTTATTTGGAGACAGGATCTCACTGAGTTGCTTAGTGACTCATTTTTGCTGAGGCTGGCTTTGAACTCTCAATCTTCCTGCCTCAGCCTCCCAATCTACTGAAATTACAGTTGTGTGACACCTTGCCCAGCTTGCACTATATTTTTTTTTATGGCAGAAAAGGGCATATGTCTAACTATTTCAATGTAACAAACATCTAAACTACATCCTGGGTACATCTATGAACAAGGGAATCCCCTCCCCCATAGAGAGGCATATGTCACAGAAGTATTTTGTCAAATATGGTAGTCACTAGTCACATGTGAGTAATTAAAATTAAGATTTGGAATCTAGTTCCTTAGTCACAGTGGCCTCATTACACATGCTTAATAGCTATACATTGTTAATGGGAAACACAGATATAAAACATATTCATCATTACAGAAAGTTCCACTGGACAGCACTGGTATAGAGATCATTAACAAACTTTTGGTCAGAAATGGTTTGAGAATCAGTTGTAGCACTTGCTAGTTGTGTGAATCCAGAAGAGTTTCTTAAGAACATGGTGCCTCAGTGTCCCCCATGTATAAAATGGGGTTAATACTTATAAGATGGCTGCTGTGGGGATTAAATGATTTTATTCATATAAAATACTTCTAAAAGTATCTAAACAGTAGGAAGTGTACAGTGAGTACAGTGGAGTTATTCCTCAGTTGAGCATCAACCAAATTTTTTAAACACCTAGAAGAGGCACCAAATTAACTTTCACCCAGTGAAAGCAAGCTTCATGGAAATGGTGGCATTTAAGTTGGACATAGAGTGATTAATTTTAACAAGTGAAGAATGAGTGTGGATGGGAGGTAGGGCATTCGAAGCACATGGAAGAGCTTGTGCAAATGCATAGAGGCATGAAATTATGTGGCATATCACAGTAATGTCAAATTGCCCAATTTGTCTATGGCAAGGGCAATGGCAGAAGGTGAGGCTAGGAAAGAAGGTGAAGAAAGATGATGTTATACCTTGCATGCCAAACTAAGGAGGCCAGATTTTATTTTAGAAAATCTGAGTCCATGTAGGTTTCTGACATGACTGTTTCTAAGTTTTGGAAAGATGACTATGATGATACTGTGGAATATGGATTAAAATATGTGTCCAACAGTCAGAAAGCAGAAAATGGGATGATGAAATCCTGAATAAGGTCTGAAATCTTAAACTAAAGCTGAGAGTATGGAGTCAACAGAGAGAGCCATGTTGAGAATTACATAAGGGGAGGCAGGAAAAAGCAATTTGAAGACAGTTCCTTGGACTTCTGACTTGGATGTAGATTTGAGGAGAAGGCCTGACATCTCATCTCCAAAAAAGTCTACCTTGACCTCTCCAGAAAATACTGATAACCCCTTGCTTTGTGTCTTACATTCTAGCTCCAGCCACCAGCATTGCCTTACCCTAATCTGGTTCTCAGAGAACCAGGCAGTATTGTCACTGTGAGGAGACAACTAGAACCTGTTTAAATTACTGTGTGCCTTCTTGTGGATCCTCTGACACCCTCTTTCTTGCCAGTAGAGCCCCCTTTCCACTAACATGCCAGATACCTGTATTCTCAGCCTTCCTTGTAACTAAGGTACAGGCATGTGATTCCATATTGGCTAATTTTAACTGAAGAAGTATTAGGGCTGGAGCTGGGCAAATACTTTATTGCATGGGAAGCTTCCCAGCTCTTCCTGCTTTCAGGAATTGTTCTGTGAAATTAGAGCTATGGCTTCCATATTGTCACAAATGAGGCAGAGATGAAGAGATCAGAGAAGCTTACTCTGAGCCCTATTATTCTTGAGGCTCTGCGTTACCCTTTCTCCCCAGATCTTCCTCCTTTGCTATTAACACCCTCTTTATGTGGGTGGTTTTTTTTTTTTTTTACTTCAGTTGAAATCACCTCAATATAAAAGGATGGTGCATATCCAGTTCTTAAACCACAACCAGCACATACTTGTGTTTTAGAAAATGTTTATTTAAGTTCATTTGTAAAAATGAGGTTATTAATCAGGAGTTCTGTGTGTTAGAGAGGTAATAAGGTGTTTTGACTGATTTAATATCTTTGAGATATAGAAAGGGAAACAGTTGGAATTACTATGCATTTTGATCTTGGAGGGGGGCAGCAACTGAAGTTTTACATTTATATGTCTTAATTATATAGACATGCAAAGCAACATTGCGGGAAGTTAAGGCCATCTAAGTGGAACATGGGAAGACAATTTTTAAAAGGGTCATCACAGATGCTATGATTTCATGGTAGGGCATAGGGCAGAGAGTATTGAGAAAGAATGAACATAATGATAGTTATGAGAGGAATGAGGCTGAAACAGATGGAAGGAAACAGGGAAGAGATTCCAGAATGAGATGGCAATGCCAGATACCTGGGAGGGTTTCTCCCCTGTCTATGTAGTGATGATGGATGTCTGTCCTGTGAATTCTCTTCCAATGACCTTTCCTTTTCTTCCCTTTTCCCATTCCTTTCTAACAACATCAATTTTCTATAATACAACTTTTCTGCTGCTTGTTGTGGAATTGCCATTAGCCTTTATTTTCTAGGCCATCTTCAAGGTTTCTCAGTGTCAGCATTGTTGACATTTTAGATTATACTGTGCATGGTAGGGTACTTAGCAGCATCCCTGGCATCTATGCAGTTGATGCCAGTAGTAATCCCCACCCTCCATTATGACAACCCAAAATATCTCCAGGCATTATCTAATATCCTATAGGAGGCAAACTTGCCTCAGTTGTGAACCAATGTTCTGGACAAAGACTTTGGTTATGTGCCAAAATCCAAAGAGCAAATAACAGGGATGCACAAATATGTAATGAATCATCTTTGATCCCATTAGAATCCAATGAACTGTCTCACAGATTGGATGGTGAGACAGATAGGGCCTGTGGGGAGTGGGAGTCTATACACAAGATATCATGAGTGCTGTGGAGGGAGGATTACTCTTGTTTGAATTTTTCAGGGAACTTCTAGAGAGTCATTAAGAAATTACACTTAGTTTTTGTCATTGGAGAAGTTCAATGACAATTCTGGCCTACTTAAGGGATGAGTGTTTGGGAAAAAGAATCCCCAAGTCAGGAGTCACACTATGAGAACTAGTTTCTGGTTCAGATTGAAGTCTATTAATTGAAGTTCCCTTATTATGTCAGTTCTCTAGGTTTTCAAGCCTGAATAGAGTAGAGCATTTTTAAAACTCCTTTCTCTTCCTTGCTTCTCTTCAGAGATTGTCAGTTTACATATGACAAAGAGCTCAGTATCTGTAACAGCACTGCATGCTCTCTGCTGGGTAAGTATTATGCTTTTCTGGAATTAGCAATAAATTACCAAAGGACAATATGGCAATGAAGAATAAGGAAATTGATATTTATTAGTGAGTACATCTCTTTTTAGCCCTGTAATTCCTGAATTAAAAGCAACACAGCTGGCGTGCTTTTATGAAACATTAGGCAAATGCGTTGAACTTTCCTCCCTCACTCCATCTAAATTCCTGAAATCATTTCCAAGATCCCTTTCCCCCATCTTGTTTCTAGTGAAAATAGAGATTTTTAAAAATTCTGGGCCACTGAGATTCTGTATTGCTAGGATTAGAGAAAAATAAGAGCAACAACAACAAAATGCCCAGCATCTTTTCAGCTTTTGCAAGAGTTATGGGATGTAATCACAAGAGATTAATGCTAACATCCTTATTTAAATGCCAATGTTGTTAAGGCAAGTAAACTCCAGTCAGCTGCATAGTCGCCCTATTAAATAAATGCAGTGAACCTTTCTTCTTGCCTCCAGGTTGACCCCCACACCTTCTGTTCTTTGCCTCCCATCTCAACTCTATGCAGCTCACAAACTATTAATCACAATATCTTCTGTGGGGTAATTTTTCCTATAAGATAGGCCCTCATTTGAAATAATGATTTATGGAATGAAGGGGTAAAGTCTCTTTTTGATAAGACTGAGACATGCTAAGCTTTAAGTTCATTTCATTATGCACTTCTTCAGTTCCCAAGAGGAACTTAGGAAGAAAGCAAAGTAACATTCAATGAAAACCCACTATGGGATAGAATTTTCTTTCATTTCCTTCTCATAGCCACCATAGGAAGCTGTTATCAGTATTTCTGTTGGACAAATAAACAAATTAAAATTCAAAGAGTTAATGAAACGTTCCCAAGGTCACAGTGCTGGTAAATTTTATAGTAGAGTCCAGGAACAAATCACTATGGCTATGATACCCATCTATTTTCACTGGGGTTGACTGTTCATTATATGAAGTCTAGGACTTGGTGATGCCCTGGAAAAATGAAAGAAAGGATTCTTACCTGTGGTCCCTGTTTTAGTCAGCTTTTCATTGCTGTGATAAAAAGATCTGTCAAGAAAAATTTTAGAGGAGGATAAGTTTATTTTGGGGCTCACAGTTTCAGAGGTCTTAATACATACACACCCAGCAGCATTGCTCTGGGCCTAAGGTGAGGCAGAACATCATGGAAGAAGAAAAGTCAAAAAAAGTGGCTCAGGACATGGAATCAAGGGCAGAGAGAGCTCTTCTCACCATGGGCAAAATGTAAATCCTAAAGGCACAACCTCCAGTGACTTACCTCCTCTAGCCACTCCCTACTTTCCAACATTTTCCACCCAGTTAATCCATATCAGGAATAATGCACCAAATAGTTCAAGGCTCTCATAGCCCATCATTTCACCTCTAAACTTTCTTCCATTGCTTACACATGAGCTTTTGGGGGACAACTCATATCTAAACCATGATAGTCCACCTCCCACCTCCACCATTCTACATGAGTCTAGCCAGCCATCTGGAGGGATCTGAAAAGTCAGGGTAATGCTGGACAACTGCTTTAATAAGCATCCCCTAGTCTCATTGGTGTAACATAGCAGATTGTTTAATTGTACTCAGTAGTTTAGTCTCCTACTGTGTATGAAGACTATCACTCTCATCCATCATCATGCAATGTGTAATGCCTTTCTAAGGGGATATATTAGTCTGCAAGTGATGCCATAGCAAAATACCACAGACTAGGTGACTTAAACTACAGAAATTTATTTTCTCAAAATTCTGGAGGCCACAAATCCAATATCGAGGTGCTGTCAGGTTTAATTTCTTCAAGAGGCCTCTCTCCTTGGCTTGCAGATGGCCATCTTACCTCTATGTCCTCATGTGACTTTTTCCTTTGTGTCTATGCACTCCTGGTGTTTCATCCTCTTCTCATAAGGATAGCAGTCTTATTGGATCAGGCCCTACCCTTATGACCTCATTGAACTGAATCTCCTTAAAGGTCCTATCACCAAATATAGTAACATTGGGGTAAGCTTAGAAATTTCTTTTTGTCTCCCTTTCCAAATAGTGACTCTGGGATCTGAGTTCCCTTTATCTTGAAATCCTCATTTCAGATGGAAAAAAGAGATAGCCAATAATTTCTTAGGAGATCTTAGTGGATCTAAGTGGATCTAGAAATAGAAGGTATATGCTTCTTGACATACAGTGGAGCTATGTCAAAAGAGACTTGCTATAGGTTGAAAATACACTTAATAAACATCATCTACTGGACATCCTAGCTGAACAACATATTGTGAGAGGATTGAACTACATACTGCTAACTTGGGAAAAGATCCAAATTCAAAAATTAACATAGTTTCTACTGAACGCATATTACTTTTGTATCATATAAAGTCCAAAGATCATAAGTGGAACCATTGTAAGTCAGGGACCATCTATATATCACATATTAATTTTTTGAAAGGAATTAATCACATGATCAGAACTTAAATGCAAGGGAGGCTTAAATTTACAATTTTCCAGAATACCCAGGGAAAGGAAACATTGTGAGCATCTACCTACCTCCTCTTGTGCACATATCCTCAATGTTGGGTTCCTGAGAGGACTTCTGTTCTCTAGCTATTAGTCCCCCAAGGATGTTAGCAGGTCGTGGCATTGTGCTGGACACATGTCTGATTTAACAAAGGACTTTTAAAAAACAGGAAGCTTTGTGAGCCCCAAAGGAATAAAATTCCAGTGACCTGACTGATGAGATTCAAATCCATGTGCATCTGTTCACAAAGCCAGGCTTTATCCAGCTGGTCCAGTGAGTGTCAAACATGTAGCTCTGCCCTGGATTCATTCTCCCATGTGATGTCTTATGCAGTGTGCTGTGGGAAGTGGGAAGTGACTAATTTTTCTTGTGAGGTATTGAGAAGGTTTTTTGAAGAGGTGACATTTGAGATGGTCACAAAGACTTTGGGAAGTTTGGAGAATGGAAAGTAGAAATGGAATTCTCATCAGAGTACCATCATGTGAGTCCTGTCATACAGTCACATGGAAGAGCACAATGTGTTGTGGAATATATGAATGGCAAAGGGTATCTCAGTCACAGCAGGCATTGGGTCAGACTTTGGCAAAGGACATGGAATAGGTTAATTCTGTCTCCTGCCAAGAGAGATATCGACCTGGAATCTGTGGATATGACCTTATAGGAAAGGTAGCCTTTTCAGATGCTAATAAGTTAATAAGGATCATGAAATGAAATTAGTTTTTGTTTTCTGGGTAGGCTCTAAACCAGTGAAAAGTGTTCTTATAATAATAAGAAAACACACACAAAGAAAAGAAGACCATGTGAATATGAAGACAGAGCTTAGACTGATAGAGCCACATGCCAAGAGATGCCAGAAGTCACTAGAAGCTGGAAGAAGCAAGGAAAGATTCCCCCCTTGATCCCGCAGGGGCAGAGTTGCCTAACCCTATAAACACCTCAGTTTCAGAGTCTGGTCTCTAAAACTGTGAGAGAAACTATGAAGTTTGTGGAAATTTGTTATGACCACCAGAGGAAACAAATTCATGAAGATATGGAGTATCTGCTTCTATAAGACTTGCTGATGGGTTTGGATAGTTTTTTGGAGAAGGGGGATGCAGTGGAGTCAATATTGCAAATCTTTAACATGAAATTTATATAGTCTGCCTTGTACATCAGAAAGGCAACTCTGATAGCTGTGAAAAAGACTGGGCAGTTATTATCAATCTGACTGTGTCTGGGAAAATGTGATGATGATGAGTCTTGAGGTGCAGTGAGAATGGAGCCTGCTGTGGGGGCATCTGCCTTACTCATGAGGTTCTATAGTTACTTTCAAACCAGTGAGTATCCCCTGAACCCTCTGGAGGAATACTGAATAGGCTGCCTTTATCTAGCCCCCAAAATAACTGATTCATTATTAGAGGAAAAAGTCATTTTCTTTTCTTCAGTGATTTTCTTTTTAAAAAGGCACAAATATTGTAATCATCTGACTATGCATTACCTCTTCTGGAACACTGACCTCAGAAATATACTATTTCAAGTGCAGTGTGTGTGGGGGGGGAGTAACTGGTATGCCTTCAAATTCCATTGTGGCTTGTTTAGTTATTTATTACTGCATAGGAAAACACCCCAACACTTAGTGGCTTTTAAAACATTACCCTTTTATTCTCTGGTATAGTTCTCTGAATTAACTGGACTCAGTTGGGTAGCTCTTCTGCTGGCTTTCCTTGGGGTCTCTCATAGTTGTATTCAAATATGGTTGAGTCTGAATCATCTGGAGGCTCAAGGGTAATGCTGACATGTGTGGGGCTCTCTCCCTCTCCCTGTGGTCTTAGTACTTCTTTCCACATAGCAACAGCACTTCTTACATAGGTGTTTAGAGGTCTTAACTGTGAACATTCCAAGAGAAAGGAAGTAGGAACTTCTAGTACTTTTAAAAGCTGGGTCAGTAATTGGGACAGCTTTACTTCTGCTGCATTCTGTTGGTTATAGCAGTTAAAGTAGGAGCAGTAAAGGAGATTCCAGAAAGGAGAAATAACCTCCCTTTCTTGATGAGAAAAGACAAAGAATTGGCAGCCATCTTTAGCTCATCTCACAACTATTTTTGAGAAGTTATACTTTTGCTATTTTCCAAAAGCAGAAAAATGGACTGGAGGAGGTACAGTGTAGGTATCTAATATTTAATGAGTAGATTGAATGAGTACATGAATGCATTCATACAGAGTTGGCCATGTTTTGGAATTGCTAAGGCACTGTAAAAACAAGGACAAGGTACTGAAATTGCCCAAGGATACTGTTTAATAGCTAGTTGAGGAAAAAAGCGAGAAAACCTTCATGCCTTACTAAGAGCTTAATATCAGCAAAGAGTGGTGTTATTAATTAAATCATGTTATTAATCACAGAGTGGATACATGTAAGACAGTACTAAGTCCAAAGAAGACTGCCCTCT